>JAEQBH010006548.1:0-114343 GCA_016808115.1 Tetrastigma voinierianum | reverse complement strand
CGAGATGTAGTCTTTTATTTTATCATTTTGATGCAGTTAAGAGAGTGGCAGTTCAAGTTGCTTTCTTCCACATAGCTGTTTCTTTTCGGGCAAAATGCCAAGTGCTTGATGCCTAAATTGTGGTACATCATTTTAGACGTAATTATGCATATTCCCAGCTCAAACAGATGTTAGTTATAAATTTTGCTGTGACATGCAGATAGAAACTCGCAATAACAAGTTGGAGATGCAATCTATAAACAATAAAGCACTTATTGAGGAACTTGACAAGCTTCTTGAACGACACGTGTCTTTCCGAGGTTTGGTCATCCATCATTTTTTTGTTAATGAAATCAAAGAGTTTGATCAACTATTCTAAGTTTCTTTTAAACCCTGCTTCATTTGTTACAGTATGCAGCATGTCTAACTGGAGTGTCTTTGATGAGGCACGCATAATGCAAAAACATTGAAGCATGAGTGGCCGACTGGTGCTTTGCGTGGTCTTGAAGTTCTAACTTGGATCCTAGTTATGCAAACATACGAGCTGTGGCGCATTCTGACCGATTCTTGTTTCATTTTATACTTTTGAAAACAATTTTTTCAATGAGATTTTGAGTTCAAAAAATTGATAGCATCCCACGGATTTTCATGCATGCATGCTCACAATTTGTGTGCTCACCTTATGAGTTCAGAAAATGTATAGCATGACGTGGATTCACATGCATAAATCTTTGTATAAATCAATTTGTGTGCTCACAATGGCATTAATCTTTGTATAAATTATTTCATGGACCTGGTGTTTTGATAAGGTCTTTCCTCTTGTCTAGGAACCCTAAGATGGTTGTCTACAATCATATAAGGTGAGTTTCAATCATTTAGGAACAAAGGGAGAAGTGAGAAATAAAAATTATGGCAATGAGGAAAAATAAACAAAAATATGGAAAACAAAATAGCAAGAGAAACCTTTTATAATCTTACTAAGACTTTCTAGGAATCTCATGAAGAAGAAAAGCGATGGAGTCTCACCATTGAAAATTGTAGGCGTGCAAAAAGAAAAGCTTATACTATGTTCATCAATATTTCATTAACTATCCTTATTTATAGCCTTTAGAAACCTTAAAAATTGAATAAAAATTATGAAATAGTAAATCAAACCTCATTTAGTAACTAATAAGAACTGATAATTTTGATATTGAAGCATCTTAGCATGATATCCATATGGAAGTTTCGAATGAATGGATCTTCTCAGTTTTTTCATCTTTATCACTGATTTATTAGTGAAATTCCAATATTTTTAAAATATAGGTGATTTTTTTGGCTATGCAACAGGGCTTGCCCTCTTAAAAAATCATCGCAGCAGTGGACCAAAGGCCATATCCTCCCCAATGTGGGCTTGCTTGACAAGCAGGCATATTCTTCAGTGACTGGGGTTAACCTCAGTCCGGATCTTTTAATATGGGATTTCTTTCCAACTTTGGATGTGGAATTGTCTTTCTTAGAGCTAAATGGAGAAATCACTAAAACATGCAAATAGAAGATTTTGGACCAGAGATCTTAGCATAAATGCACCAGGCCTTTTATATGACCAAATGTGCTTTGTTGTTATATATATATGTATATATAACATAAAGTAATTAGATATATCCATTTGGTACTCAAGAAGAGAAAGACCCATCCATCACCAGGTCCTGGCCCAACAAACTTGATAGATTTTCTGAAGCTGGGCCCCTAATTCCGCTTGAGATTGCTTTAGCCTGGTGATATGAAGACACCACCACTCCTTCCCTAACATCCTGACTACTGCAAATTGGCTTTAGAACTACTACAAACATCCTTGATAGCATCTCCCACAAAAGTTGAATGGTGAAATGCAAATGCCCCACCACCACTTGCAAAGGATTAGGAACCTTCCTCCTATTGGGGCAAACTAAGAGGCTTGCCCATTACCTATTACATTAGCATGTTGTGCCCTTGTCCATAGTCATAAAGTCGTTGCATAAATTTTCTACCTTTTTAAACAACTCCCTTCCCCACTGATGAAACAACCAGGCTACAATAGCGTAGCATTCATTATGAAACTGTGATATTTTACAATCGTAAATCTTTCCATATGAAAACTAACCATAAGAGAATTTCTTTTCATTTTTGGATATCTATCATGAAATGGGATTGTTAGGACTTTTGGGAGTTGTAATAATGTAATAAGTAGCCGCTACATTTTGGTTTCTCATTTTGAGTGTATTTATCTGGAAAATCAGAATGTTTTATTTCCTGTGCTTGTCTTTTTTTTTTTTCTTTTCATCATAATCTGTTCCTGTCCTTTCTATGGTGTTCCAATACAAGCCTTGGCTTTGTGTCTACTAGCTGTAGATGATTGCTGCTGAACTAGCCATTATGGTGACTGAACTTAGAGAGGCTACCTGATGTGTAACTTAATGAATTTGTTTTGTTTCTCAATAGTGAACAAGGATATTTTGTTGTTCATTAATAAATGAGTGGGATGAACCTAGGAACATAAAATCGAAGGCTTTTTTTTTGTCTTTTGCTAAGATTTCTCAATTGATCATGAGATTTAAGATGTTGCTTTTGTTGCTTTGGAATTGGTTAGCAAATATGCATGGTTTGTATGAATAGATTCTGGGATACGATCTCTCTCTAAATGTGATTGCTGAAACCCTTGACAGGTTAAAGAAAACGGGCAGAACTAGAAAAACTAAAAGTCATTTGTTAGGAGAGCATTCAGTTCTTAAGAAACTATTTCTATGTAGTTTAGGATTTTTATGATAAGTGATAAGAGTTACTTCTCTGTGTATTTCTCTCACCTTCATGTTATTTTATTCTTGATAATTTTCTTGGTCTTTGGGGCAAGGAATATAATTTTTTTGGACCACTTTCATAGATAAACAGAGGACAGTTGAAGAGGCTGACCATGCTGATCTTTCGGTATAAATGCAGGACTATGCTCACTTTCTACAACACTTAAGTGTCATAGATATGAATTTCCAATTGGTTATCTAAAGGTGGTGATGCATCTATTGATACATCTTTCGCTTTTATGCATTTCCTGCAGTCTTGATAAGAATTGCTTCGGTCCATTGGAGAAAAGCCTATCAGTAGGCTCCCCTCAACTTGCTTCTTCTGCCGAGAGGTAGGTAGTGATGAACCTTTTAATTCAATCATTGTGATTTCTATCGGTCATATTTTATATTTCATCTCACAAATGGGGCAAATGATTTTTTTATCATTTATTTATTTATTTATTTTGGAAAGCTCATATTCATGTTTGAAACACAACAGCTAAAAATTTATGATACACAATAGACATAACAAATACATTTTTTTAGAAATAGAGATTTGATCAAGAAGAAGAAAATATACTGAAAATGCCAAAAAATGATGCACCAAAGTACAATGATGTACACAATGGTGACCAGAAAGTGTGTAAAAAAGAAGTGAAACAAAAAACCGTCTCCTTTACTAAAAATAACCTAAGCAATCAATAAATCGCTTATTTTTAATAGGTAACATTTTTTTATGTTTTTCTTTTTTTTGGTCCGCATTGAATCCTGAACCAGTGGGCCTCCTATATCCCCACCCTCAACCTTTACTCACTTAAGCCAAGCCTCAAGGGCAATTAGTAAATCAATTTTAGACATTGAGCTTCCTAATGGTACTTTATCTATCCGAGCAAAAAAAAAGTAATTTTTTATCTGTGTTTGTTGCTAAAGTAATAATTTTAGCCTTTGATAGAGAACTCCAACTTCTTAAAAGCTCTTATGTTTCTATTTTTCCACAAAGACCAACAAAGACATATGGGGTTGCTCGCATTTTTTTCCAATTGAGCCAACCTAACAAAGTCTTTTAATAAAGAAAGTTGGATTACCCAACAAACTTCTAGAGAGAGAACAGAGCTCCCACAACACTTAGAGGTTTTGAGTTATACAAATAATGGTTAATTGATCCCTATCATATAGAGACATTTACTAAGACCATCCCTTGTGAAGAGAACAATAACTTTGATTTTCGCTTGACTAACAAAGTGAGAGAACATACAAATTTCTACTCAAGTGTTAGAATTAAACAAAGGAAACGGGTTTGAGTTTAATTAGTAAGACTAAAGAGAAAAGGAAAGAAGAAAAAGATTATTAAATGGATTAGGAAATTAATCCTTGCCACTCCCCCTCAAGCTGGAGCCATTTAGGTAAAATGCACCAAGCTTGTTACACATGTACTTAATCCTATCCACGATAGACCCTGGGTCAAGCATGTTGGCAAGAAGTTGAATTCTCGCTACTGTCAAGGGCTTTCGTGGTGTTCCGCGATGGAGTTGATGTGATCGGAGTGAGACACGGTCACTAGATGGGTCGTCCGAATTGACTACACGACGAGGTGATGACCGGAGTGAGACACGACTACTAGATGTGTTGTCGAAATTGACGACACGTTGAGTTGATGTGACTGGAGTGAGACACGACCAATAGATGGGTCTTCGGAAGAGGGTTGCTGGAGAAGAGGGTCACTGAGAAGAGTGCCGAAAAGAGGGCTGAAAAGTCAATCTAATCGGACGGGTTGCCGCATCTGAAAACACCGCAAAAACTTAACCTCAACCTTCTACAAGCCACATCAAGAAAAAATAACTCTTTGATTTTCAATAATAACAAAGTGAGAGAACATACTTAAAGGTTCACAAATAAAGGAAACAAAGGTAGAGTCTAATTAGGAGACTAAAGAGAAAAGGAAAGAAGGAAAATATTCTTAAATGGATTAGGAAACTAATCTTAAGTCCCTTCTTTGAAGTTGATCAAGAGTCAAAACCTTCCCCAAGAAAGATTCCATGCAAAGAAGCTCACGTTAGGTGGACCTCGGATTCCACACCATACCAATTGGAAATTGCATACTTCCTTCCTCAAGATCAAGTATAAAGGATTTAACAAAAATCTCATTCTAGTTCCCCCACCTCGTCTTTACTATCAACATAGCATTGCTCAATATCAAACTCCCCGATCATTTAGGCCTTGTGAAAGTAGGATTTTGTTAAACCAATTGTAACTCTCTTAAAAGCTCAAGCTTATAGATTTGAGTTTACTGATGAACATCATGCTTCTAACGGATTCCAAGCACTCCTCCTAATGATTAGACCCAAGTCTGCAGACTACTACATTGTGTCACTCACGGCACTATTTTCCATTCTCGAGATTAGAAACTATCAAATTCGAACGGGGTTTTGATATTCAATTCCTCACCCAAGGAAAAACCCACAGCGATGGTAGATCCCTTAACTCGGTAGATCATCTAAGACTTTCATCATATGATTAATCCGAAGGCACCTAATCAATCCTTAGGAGATCTTGTAACATCAAGTCTCCCCACAGACCATTGATTACTCCACAAGCCCCAATAGCCCCAACTCGCCTCCCATAAACTCTCTTTTTCATCCTGAGAAGTAGGGTTGTAAACCCCCATGAAAATCCAAAAGAACCCCTCAACACAACTCTTAGAACGATGGGAGAATGAGACAACCCCAATTGCATGTCTAACGACTCTTAACACTATTATCCCATAAACCCGACCACCAAGAGCTCTCTCATTTGCTCCTCCACCAACCTCCCATTTTAAGAATCTACTTGTGCTACTCAGAACCAATGCAATAGACATCTCTTGCATTTTGGGCTTATTGAAGGCAAACTAAATCAACCATTTCGTGTTTTGACGAATGGCTTTTGCTTCAATCCTTTTAGGATTATCTTTGGCCCTGTAATGTTCCAAGAAAGAATTCTTAGCTTCATGAGGCAAATGTAGAGAACGCCTACCATAGTTATCAAAGGCACGCCTCAGGCATGCTTAAAGCCCAAGTGCCACCACTTCTGGAGGCAATGCCTCACCTCGAGCATTTTTAAAGTTTTTTTTTCATTTTCTCTGTCGTCGGGCTGCATAGAGAAGCCCTAGGGTTTTTTTTTTTTTTTTGTAATAGAGACCAAACGACATTGTTTCGAAGTTGTAAATTCTGAGTTTAAAAGCTCTGTGCAACAAAACGATGTCGCCTTGGATCTAGAGTCGCTTTTGGTCCTGCACACTGATGAGATTTCAACCTCTCCACCCCATTTTTTTATACAAGTCAACTCCAAAAAAAGCCCTAACCATCTCAACTACTGTATAATCCCTATAGAAGAGGAGAAGAAGTAAAAAATCAACTAAAATAGCCAAGAAATTGTGAGAAAGTCATGTAAAATTAGGAAACAAAATCATAAAATATATATTCGACATACAAATACATTTCACTTGTGCCTCGCTCAAGACCCCAAGAGACTTTTTGCGCCTCGTGCACTCACTCAAATAATTATAAGGAATACAACAATATATGCATCAACTATTTTCTATAATATATATATTTTTTAAATGAAAAAAATTATATTAATAAAATTTATTATATCAATTGTTTAAAATTATCTTAAAGATTTAAAATTGATCATGTTAAATAAGTGCAAAAATAATCTAAGATAATAATTGTTGATGTTCAAGCCAACTTGCATGCACCTCGACCAATCCCATAGGCCCTAAAGTTAACGGCCGAGCAAACCTCCAACGGCCTCGTTGATGTTAAAACTACATTCTAGTTGTCATGCTTTATTAGATGATCTTAGCAGATAAAATTTTTTACTTAGTACTTTAGTTTGTTTTCTATTTCTTTTTTGGTGGGAAAGGAATAAAGAAGAACTTGAACAGTTGGAACTTTGGAGAGGATATGTGAGCGCGCACTCACACACAAATCAACAACACAATAGATATGCTAGTTAGAATTAAGAATCATGGCTAAAAACTGAAGAAGCTTACTTTTGTGGATTTTGTAATCAATTTATGCATTAAAGTTTTCTGTATTATTTTAGTTTGAACTTCAAAATTCAATATTCATAATGTTTTTTACATGATATGATGTATTTTAGCTTTTAAACCTAATTATCTTTTATAAACTTATTTATATCTTATTTTAGACTCATGCTTTCAATAAATATGCGTACATATACATATTTTTCTATTTATTTCGTGAAGTAAAAACTTTCAATAATAATACATGATATGATAGATATGCATGATAAAATACAATAACATGTATTATATGATGTTATGATTTAAATCATCATGGCTTTTGAACTTCAATAGTTAAAATGTGTGAAGGCTAATGTTTTGGCATATGCCTAAATGGAAGCCCAAATTTTGTTCACCTGCCCCTCGTTTTTAAAAATCAATGATTTTGATTGGTTCAGTTTACTACCCATGGTCAACTAATGAACCTAGTTTTGTCTCAAGCCTAATTGTCGATGGACACTTGCAAAGAGAGCACCTTATTATTTCATTCCTTGCAAAGATATGGTACAGAGTTAATTTAGCACATTTACCACCGTTTCACTATCAATTTAGGATTCATTATCAATGATCAACATGTTCCTCGTGTCAAACTGGGATTGACCAGATAGAGCTGTGTTTATCAAATTTGATCATATCCGATGATGGTAGTTAAATAATCATTATTGAATGTCAATTTTCCTTTTTTCCCCTTCCCCACTTCACAGTTTCAATAATTAGGATATGAGGCTCACTAATTGAATTGCCCTTAGACTGGCTCAAGTGGAAGGACATTTGGACATATTTAGTTTTTTTGAAATTTTTTTTTACTAAAATAGTTTGAAAATGAAAATAATGCCCAACCTAGTGTGTGAATAGTAATGCTGCATTCAGTAATTGTGACATTAACTTAAAAAAATTTCAAAACATTTGTAATGCCGTAGTTAGTGACTGTGACATTCATAGTTCAAAGTCGTGGTATTAGTCATTGACTCCTGAGGGTCCTGTGTCAGATTGTCCCGATGTATTGGCTTGGTATCTACCACGTGAAAATAATATAATTAAAAGTTTTAAAAATTATACAAATATTATATAAATTATTAGAAAAATAAGCTGAGTTCAAATTTCAAATTTACAAATAAAATATCTTATATTTAATATCATCTATTCTCCTAATGGTTTAACTTTTCGAGGAATTTCAATATGATTTGACAAAAATAAAATTATTTATTTGAAACATACAAGATTTTTATTAAGGGATTTGTAAAAAAAGGATTTTTATCAAGGAGATAGAATACAATAATCTATCAGGTTGAATTACAACAAATTCAAAATCATGATCACATGCAATGAACATATAAATTAGAATAACATTTTCATAATGAGAATTTTGATGAAATAATTGTTTATAACTTGAATATGTAGCTAAGATGGTCTTGGATCTAAAAATTAATTAATATATATACACTTTTTCTATGTATTTGTAAAAGTGTATTGGAGATAGATTTAAAACTTTTTATTTATCATTTCATGTTAAAGATTAAATAAAAAAGCAAATAAATTTATTTTGTTATATATTTGCTTATTTAATATTTAAATTTCTAAAAATAAATCATAAAGTTTATTTAACAATATAAATACTCTTTTACATTTAATAAATAATTTTAAAATAAATATGTCAATTAAAAACTATGTAACAAGTAAACCTCGTTAAATTTATATTTATTTAAATGTGACACTTAATTTAAAATCCAAAATCATGTTAAAAATGTAATTGTTATCAAATATATTTTATATTTATTTCATCGTAATAAATATATTTTAAAATAAAGATACTTTAGTTTTTTTGAACTCAAAGTCTTCTCTTCTCCTCCCTTTCTCCCCTTTTCCTCTATGCGATATCCAACGCAGACCAACAACCCCTTGCCTTCGCCCAATTCGATCTCCTTTCTTCCTCCTCTGCTTCCCCTTGCTTTTACGACAAACCTAAACAACCCTTCCCTCCCCCCCACCCCTGGGATGTCCTTCTTCCTCCTCTGACGAACCTTAACAACCCTTGCTTCGCCCCCACCCTTGGATCTCCTTCTTCGGTCCTACCCTTCCTATGCGATAAACTTAGAACCAAATGTCTTGTCGCTTCCTCTCTTAGTCTCCTCCAACAACTCTCTCTTCATCTTCAAAAGGTTAGTAGAAACTCTATTTGGGGACCACAAAAGCTTTTTTTTTTTTTTTTTTTTTTTTGCTTCGGGAGGAATTTATGGTTTGTCCGACAAATTTTTGCATTTGACGTACGGGAAAGACTGGATACATAGGATTGCAATTCTGACCGAGCTCCTTAGATTCAACTTAGCCAATTCATCCATGAACAAAATCTGGCTTTTTTTAAGCCGATATTTACTGGTAAACTGCTTACGCACGAGAAGAAAAATCGTGAAAATCACTTATAGAAAATCTAGAAAAATTCCAGAAATGTTTTACTTTTCGCTAGCACTTATAAAAAACCGATTTTTCCATCGTAAAAATCGAGATCATGAGCACGCTACAAGCAGGTGTGATTTGAAAAATATCTGCAAAATATCGGTAAATATCAGGAAATATCGGCAAAAAACATCTATGAACATCTATAGGGCCGTTCCAGAATATTTCCAGAAATACCTGCAAATACTCCAGAATCACTATTTTGACCTTGTACTGGTAAATACCCATAAAATCATACAATCTCTCTTTACAAACTCATCCATACACATCCAAGCTCCATTTAACTCTCAAATTATTTTTTCGTGATTTATCTCATATTCAAGATCTGCTATGAATATTATATATTCATCAAGATGTAATTCCTTCATCAACAATGTAATGGAGCCACATCATTTTCATTTTGGTTTTAAATTACTATTGTAATGTAATTTCGGAGCAAATTATAATGAATATTATTTTCAATAAGTGTATATTTGCTTATTTATGTTGTCTTCTTTATAAAGTTCAACAAAGTATTTTCAAGGAATTTCAAAGTATTTTTATTAATTTTTGCTTTACCGATATTTTTGTCAAAATATCCACCGATATTTACCGATATTTACCGATATTTCCGATATATCCGTAAAATCCGTAATTACCGATATTTTGTTCCTTGAATTATCTAAAAAACTCCTGGGCTGATTCGTCCGATTTACTAATTCATTAGAGGGTATCGTATCCGGAGACCGACCAGCACTGGGAGTCAGATCGATTCGGGCTCGGAAGCTGAACTTATGGCGGCATTAACTTAAAAATTTTCTAATGCCACAACAAGGATCGCGACATTATCGCTCACGCACTATTCGGGGCATTATTTTCATTTCCAAACTATTTTAATAATTTTTTTCAAAACATAAATACATCGAAAGCTCCTAGCGATTGATTCTTTAAGCACGGGGAGGTACCAAGTTCAAGTCCCAACTCGGGATCCAAAAGAACCTACAAAGAAAGTTTCACTTTTCGATTCTATGTTTAAGCTTCAATCATACGTTTTTATTATCAATATGGTTCTGTTTTCTTATATATTTTTGGTTGCATTGTGAGAAACCAAGAGAAGAATAGTTGGAGGAAAGAATTCCTTGTATTATCCATTGAGTCATCATACATATATATATAAGAAGGTTAGGCTATACATTAATTTAGATGATCTACTCTTCCTAAATGGTTACAACCCAATAAGTAAAGTATCCTAATAAGATACAGATCAATATGTTAACGTATGATACATACTATAACACTCCTCCCGCCAGGAAAGATACGTTAATCACGCCTAACTTGTTACATGCACCAACCTAGTCTCTACTTAGGCCTTTGTAAAGATATCACCTAATTGTTCTTCAGTCTTCACATATCTTGTAGAAATCAAACCGAATTGTATTTTTTCATGAACGAAATGACACTCATTCTATGTGTTTAGTTCGCACTAAAACAGGATTAGATGCAATATGAAGAGCAACCCGTTGTCACACCAGCTTTGTCGGGACCGAGGTTTTAATATCGACTTCAACAAAAGTCATAAGTCACATAATCTCGCATGTAGATCGCGTAATACGTTTCATACCTGCATTCTCGTGACTAGATCGAGATACAACGCTTGTTTCTAATCTTCCATAAACTAGATTCCATAAGGGACTTTTCGCTTTCCTTAGATCCTGCCCAATCTGCATCCCTGAAACACTCAAGTCTATTATGCCCGGTGATTGCCGTATAAAAATACCACATTCCTGGCTGGGCTTCTTTCAAGTAGCATAAAATTTGTTCTACAACCGCCCAATGATCAACAGCTTGAAGAAATACATAATAAAATATTACGTATCGCTTACAACACTAACATAGTATGTAATATCGTATGTTACTCGTAAGGTAATTCAACTTCCTAACCGCCTTTATATTTCTCAAGGTCTTTCAAACAATTCGCTTTCTCGAGTAAGATGTGGTGGCTTGCGGTCATAGGATCGATACGACTTTGCCGCTAATTTTCCTGCTTTCCATATCGTTGAGAGAAATGAATTTTTGTATTCTCATTAATTTACAGCGAGAAATGATAATATTTATACTCTAAAGTTAAGGGGCAAAAAGGTATTAAAGTTAGAGTCCAATTGGGGAGATTATGAGAGAAGAAAAAAAAATCCCAACAGATTAGAGATTAAACCTTAACACTCCTCTCTCAAGGCGAGCATATAGATCAAAAGCACCAAGTTTGTCACATATACTCTATTCTAGATCTTCAAGAGACTTACAAGATATCCGCTAGCTTTATCATTATTGTCGACAAAACTAAGAATACACATCCCGATGCAATCTTCTCTCTGATAAAGTGGCAACCCACTTCAATGTGCTTGGTCCTCTCATGGAAAACTGTGTTAGATGAAATATGTGAGGGGGCTTGATTATCACATATAAGTTTTATATGTTCATCCTTCCCAAATTTTAGTACTCTTGAGAGACGCCTAACTCATACGAGTCACATTGCTAAGGTTATAGCCGACACTCTGGCTTCAACACTCAGATCCACTACCATATCTGCTTTACTCTTCCAATGAACACACACACCATGGGAACGCTCCATCCGTGGGGCGAGCCCCGTCAGCCTCGCATCACCTAGACAACAACTTACGCACTCCCATTCTCACAACACCCTCGACTCTGGCACCTTTAACATAACGTAGAATACGAACCCGCAACATCCCAATGGCTATCACAAGATGATTGTAGGAACCAAACTAACTACACTACAAGAAAGAAATGTCAAGTAGTTCGGCTTTACCTATACAAGTCATCGAGATCTCTCCTGATCTCGTAGCTTCCTCGACTCCGGCACAAGTTTGACATTCATCCATGAGTGTCTACGTGCTTACACCAACATACCAATGTCTTCCAATATATCAAACAGATACTTCCTTTTCGAGAAATAACCACTTCAGAATCGACTGAGCTAGCTCAATGCCTAAAATACTCGAAGTTTCCCAAGTCTTTTGTCCTAAAGTACGGCGCTGGTTGCTTTCAGCTTCTGATACCATAATGTCATCGCCTTATACCGATAATTTCATCCACATAAACAATCAAGTAAATACAATGTCCAATAGAGGTATGATGGTAAAAAATGTGAATGTCCGTCAGGCTAATCATGCCAAATTGCGCAAACTCTCATCGAGCTAAACTGACTAAACTAAGCTCGAGGAGACTGCTGCATCATATATGAACGCTGTAATCTGTATACCAAACTAGACTTCGAAAGAACAAAACTAGTGGAGGCTGTTCCATATAAACCTCCTCGACGAGATCATCATGGCTAAGACATTCTTGATATCCAATCGAAAAAGGCCATGAAATAAGACAAGAACCATAGAAGAAGGAGGAATCTTTCAAAGAAGCAGATTAGCAGCTAAAGTACGATTAATGCCTGAAAATAACAACGATAACCCCTTCCGAAGGTGAGAATAACTCAAGAAGGCACACTTCTCGTGGCTTTCGACTAAGAGTCTGTTTGCTGAGGAGAATATGAATAAAATGCACACAACCAAAGATACTCTATGAGGGAGGCAAAGAAAGGTTGATAGTAGTAAGACGTAATGAGGATCCATCATGCAAACAGAGGATGACATACGATTAATCAAATAACATGCAACTAAGCTAGCATCCCCAAAACGCCAGAACCTCTTCTTTTGCATTATCACTTCAAAATAAGAATAAGTATTGAATTGAGTGACTTCAACATGAAATTTTGAAAGATAAAATAACTCACCAGCTTTTCATTAAAAATAACCAAGTACATAAAAATATTCGTCATAAAGTAACAAAGTGGACGAAATCCTAAAAGACGCAGACTGTATGACCCCAAACATCGACACTGCGGACAAGCCCAAACTGAGACTTTGTTTGGAGGATCTAAACGCTTGGGAATGAGACACGAGTATGTTTTAAGTCGATATGACTCACACTCAAGCCGAAGATAAACTAGAAATGTAGGAGCCAACTTCCAAACTCGAGAAACTTCGATGGATCGAGACGACTATGGAGGAGGAGAGGAGCTGTCCCGAAGCGCAAGAGCGGACCAAAGAGGCAAGCCGAGGTGAAAGAGGCCTCTGTGGACTCACGCTCCCATGCTAACTCGCCTCCCGCACTTCGCCTCTTTAAGGTTACGCAGTCGGTGGAGTGTAAGTACACAATGAAGGTCACGAGTTAATTTACTCATGAAATAAGATTAAAAGAAAATTAGAACATAAAGTACATAAGTAAGGGCAAGGAAAGGAGGACAAGCCGGTCAATGCCTTAGCTATGGTTTGAGAACCATTAACTAAGGTACAGCTGGTAAAGGAGACGTAAAAGGTAATAGAAGAAAGGTCTTTATTAATGCAGATATGATTAGAGGCTCCAAAGATCAAGGATTCAAGGTGTATGAATCAAGGCAAGTAGGGACATTTACTCCAATCAGGGCAACAAAAGCAATGGAGGAGATTTGGTTGTTTTCGAGTGAGACGAAGGTATTCTCATATTCGCCAAGCGTATGAATGACCCCTTGTTGTGGACGAGTTCTTTGAGACATAACTCAAACTCACGACGATTAGAAGACTCAACCAAATGAGCAATACGGGGAGGTCGGCCATGTAACTGATAACATCAATCAGGGGTGAGTCCAATAGAGACGTCTTGTTCAATCATAGAGATGAGAAATCAAGAAGAGTCACGTATAATGGAATCGCATTTCTCATGAACAAAACAACTCAGATGGTGAGAGGGGCTTTAGGTGGCCTGACTTCACGAAAATCAAAATCAACTCAAAGTATATGCCGTCGAGAGAAAAATGGACAAAAGACTCGTGATGTAGGTGTTGGATCGTAAAACCAGTGGACATAGGCTCAGATCGATGGTAGGCGACTTGGGTGGTGAAGTCCGGACTAAAGAAGCCGCCACACGCCCTCATGCTCAAGTGTCGTGGACGCAGGGCCCGTGAGGGACCCGTCACCGAGATTTGAACCCATGTGAGCCAGCTCCGTGATCTTGGTGAAGTGTCCATGCGCCATAAGGGTTGCCGAAACTTCATCTAAAAATTTTCCGCGACGGTTGCTCAACGGTGGCTTGCCCCGAGAGGCTTTCATGATGAACCCGTAATACCGACTGCAGTGAGGCACGTTGGATGGGTCACGGATCACTACACAAGGAAACCCTAACCCTAATATTCCCAAACTCTTCATTATCGATACCACGCTGTAGTTAAATTTCAGATTCTCATTAATTTACAAAGGAGAAAAACATACATATTTATAATCTGCTGTTAGAACAAAAAGGAAATAAAGTTAAAGTCAAATTAGGAGACTAAAGAGAGAAGAAAAAAATCCTAAATAGATTAGGAGACTAAGCCTAACACAACAATGGGATCTCATGACATATTTCCTTTCTGAGATAAGAAGATTCCATCGCTTCACCTCATAACTTCAACACTGCAAGTGATTTCTTAGCATTCCTAAGCTCCTTTCGCGTTAAATCGCCATGAAGAAAGGACTTTGATAAGATATACTTGTCATATCATTCCCAAGAATATAATATCATCAACATACACAACTAACAAGATGATACCTGCTTGAGAATTTCTATAAAAGATAGAATGATCAGATTTGCTCTTCTACATGCCAAATTTCTCAATCACTTCACTAATTTTCCAAACCATGCACAGGGACTTTGTTTTAAGCCATATAATGATTTTCGGAGATGACAAATCCCTACCAGCTTCCCTAAGCAACAAATTCTAAGGTTGTTCCATATAAACCTCTTTTCGCAAGATCCCCATGAAGAAAGACATCTTTAATATCAAGTCGATGAGGTCCAAATACGCAGTGGTCAGCTATAAATATAAATTAAATAGAGGTTAGCCAGTAATCTAGAAAGTATCGAACTACCCCACAGTCTCGTTCACCTTTAGTAACAAGATCTGCCTTCACCCTAACAACGATCCATCGAGATTAACCTTCATTGTAAACACCCATTAACAACCAATGGCTCTTCCCAAAGAGTAAACACACACCAAGTCCCGGGCACCATTATCAATCAAGACATCCATCTCCTCTGTCATACCACTACGCCAATCGTGACGAAGCAGGTTTAAACTTTGTTAGGCAATGATATAGAGTTCAAGGATGCAATAAACGAACAAGAATGAGATGACAAATGGTTATAAGAGAAATATGAGGAGATTGGATGAGTACATTGACGTTTACCTTTACGGAGAGCAATAGGAAGGTCATCACTAAGAACTGAATCCAAAGGCGAAGCAACCAGTGGAGGGCTCGAAACTGGGGGGTGTAGGCACCGAGCATAGACCTGAGTGATAGGAGGCTTTGGTCGAGGTGGGAATGTGGCTGTGGAGTCAGAGGCAAAGAGATAAACAAGCAAATCACCATCTCGCCCGACTGCTGTGGATCTGCTTGGAGAAAAAGAGTATTCTCAAGAAAGTGACATCAGTTAGTAAAACCATGTACCTGTGAAGACTAGGACAATAACACCTACACCCCCTCTGTACGCGAGATTAACCAAGGAAGATACGCTTCAATGACTTAAGATCAAGTTGCATACTATGCGATCGAACATCCTAACAAAAACAAGTACAATCTAAATACCCTAGGCTCAATGAGAAACAAAGATTTATGGGGGGAAAGAGGGTTTGAACGGAGCGTTCCAATCCAAGACAAATAAGACATCTCGATAAAAACAAGCAATGAAACAACATCTACTTCCATAAATGCTTGGCACGTGCATTTGAAACAATAGATCGAGAGTTTCAAGAAGGTAACTATTTTTTTAGCACCCATTTTCGAGAGTATTAACACAAGATGTCTGATGAAGGATGTCATTCTGAAGCATGAATGACTGAAATTGTTCAAACTTATATTTTTTTGGCATTATCACTTCTCATATTTTGAAAAGAAACATGAAACTAAGTGTGAATTTCAGCACAGAAGGCACGAAAGTGAGAAAATAACTTTGAACGGCTTTTTATTAAATATAACCAAGTTGTTCATGAATAATCATCGAAAAACATAACAAATTATCGAAACCCAGTTGGGGACACAACTGGACATGAACCCCTCACATCTGAATGGACCAACTCAAAAGGAGTGGAAGCTCGATTATTGACTCTAGGACTCAAATGCACACGATGAAACTTAGCATATTGACACGACTCACAAGTCAATGAGATAGATCAGAAATTGAGGATATAACTCCTTCAATGTAGAGAAGGATGACCCAAGCAACAATGTAATTTAATGGGATAAGAACTCGTAACAAGTAAATGCACTTTCGCACCTCTATTTCAAGGATGTAGAGACTTCGCATTCACGTTTTCAATAATAATCAATTTCTCAAGTGAAAGGTCCTAAATCAAACAATCAGAAAGAATGAGATATCGTAATTAAGCTGCACGGTGAGTTTACTTACGAAATTAAATTAAAAGAGAATTGCAGAACCTCGTAACATAGGTCAAAATGATTAATGAGTAGATGGCTCCCGTTTCCAAAGTGACACAAGATGTCGACTCCATATGTAAGTGGAAACAAGAATATAGAAGGGTGTGGTTGAAACGTAGTAAATAAACTAGAATTACCTGTCATGTGATATGTGGTTCCAAAGTCAATGACCAATTTGGAGGAAGAGGAAATAAGACATGTGTTAGGTTTATTTGACCCGGCAAACATAGTGCTAGGAGTAGAGACACTCTTCAATGATTCATGAACTTATGGAAACCTTCGATTTCTATTCTGCAACTTCCTATTAATCCACAAGACATGCCCTAGGGATGATGACAATAATGACTCATAACCCCACTGAGGGCTTGTCAACTGCAGTGGCGCATCTAACTCAAACAAGTCTGAGAATATGAAAATACCAGAAATATAGGATTCTTGCACAGAAAATGACCACAATGCCATGGAAAGCACCTCACCCAAATGGAATTTGGGCTTACAAACCTCAAAACACCCGTTGATGCCATCGAATCACAAAACAGTCACTGAAAAAAAAAAAAAAAAACATGAAACCCTAGGAACAAAGGGCAGTCGAACACAAAAATGGTCAAAATGCACTATCAGAGGCCTCTGGGACTGGGGAGGACAGAGAATGAGGAGGGTCAAGCAAGGTCGCAACGTCAGGAAGAAGTTCTTCGTCGTGAAGGTGTCCCACGTGCCTTTGCGTGGGACACATGCCAAATTTTTAGATCTCAGGTGTAGCTCATCGCACTTTCCCGCCACCGGACTTGATGGCTCGTCACGCCGTTGGTCACTTCTACAAGGTGGACACCCCACTCTACCCCAGATGGGTGTTTCAAAAGAACACCTTCACTTCCTTCTTCTTCTCAGCCTCCTAAATTCCCTCAAATCCGAGCCCTAGGCTCTAATAACATGTAGAAACCAAGAGAAGAATAGTTGGAGGAAAGAACTTCTTGTATTTTCCATTGAGTCGTCATACATATATATACAAGAAGGTTAGGCTATACAGTAGGTAAGATGATCTACTCTTCCTAAATGATTACAACCTTATAAGTAAAGTATCCTAATAAGATACACACCAATATATTAACGTATGATACATACTATAACACATTATACTTATATCAAGAGTTATTTAATTTTTAAAATAACTTTGCATCTATTTTGTTGTCTTCAGACAATTTCTCTTCAAGCTTTCACCTTAAAAGGGGCTTCTTTTTGTTTCTATTTTGCTTAATAACTCTTCTTTCCAAAAGAGCAATTTTGAGATGTCAAAATTGATTTCTTTAACTTTGTTCTCTCGACTTAAGATTTCATAGACGGATATTGATGTCTAGAAACTCTTTGGTAAGAGCAAGGGTAGGGCCCCTGTCTTACTTTCGTTGTCTTGTCGCTTGCGGCGCTTGACACTTTTTTTGTATAATCCTCGCATTCGTACACGTGATCGTATTACAACTACACAATTGAGTTTTCTTGGGCAATAGTATTAGTAGATTGAGTTACTTGTCAGAGTCCCTTATCCGACACTCCTTTAAGCATTTAAAGTCAGATATCTATGCAGCTTGTTCCAGAGTAATTCCAAAGCATCTCTCACCCCACCAAAAAAAAAAAAACTAAAAATGAAAAATATCCGTCAAGGATTGATTTTCATTAAATTCGTATTTTCTCGAAGACTCTTAAACCTTCATTTCTTGGTTTTTGGCCGTGAATATAAGAGCTGATGAATGAGTAATCTTTTCTTCTATTTTATTTGCATTAATTCTTGGATTAAGTGGCATTCAAAAACACAAAACACACACACACACATAGTCAAATCCATGGACAAATATTAACTAGTTTCTGGAACTTTAGTCCAACATAACATGATGGTGTAATCTGCATCCCCTTTAGGAACATAAATACAGAAACATACATGTATCGAGAAGTCTCGAAATGACTAAGATACTAGTGTAATTTAGAAAATGAAAGGATCTAAACCTAAAAGACTTTTCATAAAATTCCTCTCTGTTGGGCCATTAATATCATACACATAGCTAGAATAAATATTCAATTAATATTCAGATAATTCAAATATTAAATATTAGAGTGATGATTTGAATATTGAATAAGAATACCAAGGTATCTGGTTTTTCAATCTCTCCAAAGACTCCTTTATATATGTTTCTCAAATGATCAAATGCTATATCTGGCTTTATGAAGCATTCCTCTCTTGTTTAAGTTTTATGTTGATTTCAGAGTTACATTAAAAGAAAGAAGTAGGAGAAGAGGAATCTTGTTCTTTAAGAGTAGATAGGTCCTTAATTAATTACTAGATCTTGTGCCTGATTTCTGATTGTCCTTTGGTATCATATAATAAGGCTCGTGAGTTTGCAAATGAGCTTCGTGCTAGTACCAAAGCATCAAGAAATCCAACTGTCTGGCTTGAAGCTTCCACTGGCTCTGGTCAAAATATGAACAACACGGATACTTCAACAGTTTCGGATGCTTATGCAAAAATGCTGACAATTTTCATCCCACTTCTTGTTGATGAGGTATAATTTTGACTGATATTCTAAAATCTCCAAAAATGTTGTTTTTGATATTAGAACTCTTATCTGTTCATTGCTCAAACTGCAGAGTTCTTTTTTTGCACATTTCATGTGCTTTGAAGTTCCTGCATTGGTTCCTCCAGGGGGTCATGCCAACGGTAATAAAACTGGATCCAACGATGATGACACCAATGATGATGATTTGGGTATTATGACATTGGATGAAAATGACAACAAAACTGGTAATCTGTTTTTGCAAAGCTCCTTCCTTTCATTTTAAGGGCTATTCATCTGTTCGGTCCACATCAAGTTCATCTGAATTATGTTCTCAAAAGTTCTTCTGATATTTCTCAGTAATAACAGTTAATTAAAATTATTTATTTTTGTAGGTAAAAGTTCTGCAGAGCTGGGAGCATTAAATGAATCTCTTCAGGATTTGCTTGATAGTATCCAAGTAAGGTTTTACATATATTGGTTATTTATGATTACAGAACGATGTTACTTAATGCTATTTTAAAATGCTTTATGCTATGTGATTATCAGGAAATTTAATGAATTTCTGGTACCATTCTATTGAGATTACTTAGTTGCTAAAGTACATTTGAAACTTCCAACAAAGAAGATCTTGTAACTGTAGTTTCTGCCATAGTCGAGACAAATTTATACCATTAAGAGTATGGCTAGATGGTTTAATCTGGAGAAAATTAGATGTCTAAAACTTTATATCAGGTAAACTACATGAACGTAACACTCACCTGACTTCATGGAATGGATTTTCAGCTCGAGATACAGGTTTGGCAGGGTGCTCTATGTTCTTTTGATACAATGTGATCTCACTCTTGATAAAGAGTCAACTCTAGATCTTTAGTTTAAAAAACCGATAGGGTCCAACTCTTGGTTTACAGCAGGAGGATTCAAATCTCGAAACAAAATAAAATTAGGGGGGATATGGCGAGGATACATAGATATGTTCCATAACATGACAGAACCTTCTTTTCCTTTCTTTTCTTTTAAAGCAAAAGCTACATATGCAAGCATGCAATCGTGAATCTGCATATGGCTTCTGGTCCCCTCATCAATTCAAAGAACTCTTAAGATCCCTATTTATCTTCTTGTTTCCAAAGTCATTTGCTTTCTATTGATTCACCTGGCTCCACTCGAAACTGTAACTTCTTTTTCTTTTGA
Source organism: Tetrastigma voinierianum (assembly GCA_016808115.1). Classification (NCBI taxonomy): domain Eukaryota; kingdom Viridiplantae; phylum Streptophyta; class Magnoliopsida; order Vitales; family Vitaceae; genus Tetrastigma; species Tetrastigma voinierianum. The sequence continues at coordinate 93,813 of JAEQBH010006548.1, read as the reverse complement.
ACTTTTTAACGTTGTTCTGTAGGAAGTTTTTTTTTTTTTTTTTGATTGATAAACAAGTGTATTAATACCAAAAAAAGGACCCCAAGGGGTATACAGGGCGTATACAACGAGGAAAACAAAACCAACCAAAGAAAAAGAACTAAAAACCAAAAACAAAGCAACCCACAAAGCCGCTGGGGAATATTGAAAATATCTTCACAAAAGGGTGTTCTATCTCAAACATCAAGCTAGCCCAAGAAGAGAAAGAAAATAAAAAGCATGATTTCGGGCCGACTGAAAAGGCTTCATCATCAAACACAACCCTATTTCTCTCTTTCCAAATAGCCCAAACAAGCAAAGAAAATCGCTCCTCCAGTTGTAATCACCCTTTTTCCACATGGGAGGTGCACTAACCCTACAACAGTCTTCGTACTGCAAAGGACAACCCACCCCCACCGTGACAAAGAGAAATTGTTCACATGCACCACACCTTAAAAAGTACGATAAACAGTGTTCTAAAGATTCTTCATCATTTCCACAAAAACACACCCACAACAGAAACCTCTATTTTTAAGCCGATCCATGGTCAAAATCTTGCCCACCACACTCTCTAAGCAAAAGAATCCCACCTAGTGGAACTAAGAGAGTTCCACAAAGATCTTTATAGGCACCGATTGCTGACTACCGCCCTCTAACAGTTCAAAACATGTTTTAACAGAGAAGCTACCATTTTTTTCCTTTTTCCACCATAATCTATCGGTAAGATTAGGATTGATACTCCGAGGATTGACCGTGGCAAGGAAACCTTGCACCTCCTCCAATTCCCAATCCTGAAAGTGCCTTCCAAAACTGAAGTTCCAACCTTCCCGACCCCGGCCACCAAAACTCCGCGCAACCTTAGCCCCTTAGAGTTAGCCAAACGACAGTTGAGGGAAAGAAGAGAGCAGCGGAGCTTTCACCACACCACCGGCTTCCAGACCGCTTTGGAACGATCCCAATCTGACGGCAGTGATTTGGTAATAGTAGCCCAAACACTCGCACTCCCATGATATCTTAGGGAAATGGAGAATATCACCCTCAAGGGCTATATTTCTGTAACAAACACCCACACAGAGGCTATCTCGAACCCACCACCTACCCTGAATGTCACTTATTAAAGTTGGTAAGATTTGCGAATACCCAAAACCACCTTCTCTTTACTTCGACGTACTCAGTCCCACTTATCAAATGGATTTTCCTCTCCGAAGAGCCCCCACCCCAAAGGAAGTCACGCTGAATTTTTTCTAGTCTAAACCTGACTTTCTTAGTGGATCCCAAGAGAGATAACAGAGCAAGTATGTTGAGAGCATACTTAATGAGTGAGTCTTCCACCCTTAGAGATATATTGTCTTTTCCAAAGAGCCAACGTATTACGAAACCTTTCTTCCACTCCATCCCACACTCCCAGCCTCTCCTTATGTTTCGCGCCTCAGAGGCGCACCCTCGAGATACTCAGTAGGCAAAGAGCCTATTTTGCACCCTAGCTCGAACGCAAGCCCATCCACGTCTTCTACCCTCCCCACATGCAATAAGGAGCTTTTCTGATTGATTCAACCCCAAAGCTTCAAACCAAGCTAAAATCCAGCACAAGGTGTCATCCGATCCTTAAGATCCTTACGTAAGACAAGAGTATCATCCAAGAGCAAATGTGTGATTCGCTTTACCGTGTTATTCTCCCCTTAAACAAATACCCGTGAGATAAAGCCTTCAACTCGGCTTGTGTCAATCATTAACGAAAGAGCCTCCATGCCGAAAACAAAGATACAAGGAGCACGGGGTCCCCCGCCTTAACTCCTCAGCTCCCAAAAGCCACCGCTACTATTAACCGTAACAGAGAAAGTTGCAAAGAGAGATGCACCACTAATCCAACTCACCCATTTATCCCCAAAACCCATCTTTTTTAGCACCTTCAAGATGAAGTTCCTGGGGCTTATCCGTCATATGTTTTCTCAATATCGAGTTTGCAAAGGATCCCCCTTTCCTTCCTTTTTTTATCGAATAATAATCTCATTGGCAATCGTGGACGATCCAGATTTGTCTACCCTCCACAAAGCACATTTTATCGTTAACCAAACCATTCATAACCTTTTTCAAATTTCAAGAAGGACCTTAGCAATCAGTAGATATATACTACCAATCAGGTTGATTGGTCTAAAATCCTTCAAGTCCTTTGCCCCCCTTATCTTTGGAATCAAGACAAGGAAGCGAATTTAGGCCTTCAAATCTTCCCTCTCATGAAAACTCGAAGAGATCCATAATGTCCAACTTAACTAAGTCCCAACTAAGTTGCCAAAATGCAGCAGTGAAGCCATCAGGACCCGGGGCTTTGTCCCCGTTGAGATTTAACAACGCTGCATGGATTTCTGCCAAGAAAGGTTCCTGCTTAGAGGCACTGAACTCTAACCTGAAAAATCCAGTTCTCATAGCTCTCCAAGAACCCTGGACGGACAAGAAAACCCTTGAAAGCATTCACAATGCCTGTTCTAACCTCCCCATCCCCTTCAAGCCAATCCCCACCAATCCGAATCCTTTCGATAGTATTGCTTTTTTTTGTGAGAATTGGCCATTATGTGGAAAAACCCAAGCACTTTTGGTCCTTTAGCCATATCTCCTCAGACTTTTGCCTTAAGATGTTTCCTCCATTAAAGACCATTTCTGAATTTCTCCACCGTCATTCTGTACTCAAGTTCTTTCGGGAGAAAGGGTCTTTCTACTTCTAATCATCCTTAAGTCGCTACTTTGCCGGTTACTTCGCTTTTCAACTCCTCCCAGCACCTCTTTTGTTCCAATTTTGGAGCAAATTTTTATGGCTTTCATCTTTTCTATTAGAACATAACCGGTCATTCCCCTCGAATCCTAACCGCGCCACTGCATCTTCACTAGATCTTTTGAAACCCTCCTCTTTAATCCACATATTCTCGAATCTAAAAGGGGAAGGTCTCTTTGGCAGGACTCTACCCCCTTCGATTAGGATAGGAAAATGATCAGAGACTAGGGAGAATACTCTGTCTCATCCCGCCAAAAAGACAAGCACTCACCTCGTAGACTGAACCTGCCCAGCTTCCAAGTATCCTACAATTATCTCGTACCACCCTTCAAGTGTACCGACCACCCCGAACCGACGCCTCAACTCCAAGTCATCATTACCCGGGAGAAACGCCTCATCAACCCGTGATTCTACCTTCCCTACCCGTCCCACTGGAACCCAAAGGATGTTGAAGTCCCCGCCAATGTACCACAGGACATTCCATAACCCTTTAATAGCTCCTAGCCTCGGCCCCGCAGAATTCTCAGCCCCATAGACAAGTGGGACCATAAACCCCCGTGAAAACCCAAGTACGATCTTCAACAATGAACTTGAATCTACAAGACACTGTGAACTGACCTTCCTCTTTAGCTGGAAGTTTTAACACACGAGAATCCCAGAAAATCACAATGCCCCTAGAGGCCCCCTCAGCTCTTAAAGCCGCCCAATCTAGGAATCTGCCCACCCCCAAACTTCTGATCAGAGACACTTCCTTGAATTTTATTTGTTGCTTAGTGTTAAAAGCATGATATCCATATTAAACCCAAATCCTACAAGCTTGAGTTTTTAGGAGAATTGGTCGTTTAACATTGTATCAGTTTCAGTTTGATAGTGCTGAGTCTCGGAATCACCTCTTCACAATTTATTTCTCATTGTTGATTTTAAAGTCCATAAAGGACTTTGTTTGGTTTGTTTGACTCTTCGCATGCGGGTATGAGGCCGCACGTGAGGGAAGGGTGTTAAAAGACATGATATTCATATTAAACCCAAATCTTACAAATCTGAGCTTTGTGATAAGCCGGGGTTGTTTAAATATTTGAAGAATAAAGTTATGCTATGGTTTTTGAACAATTATGGACTCTTATGCTATGGTGGTTTACCAAGTTAATCTCCAAAGTAACTCCAAAAATTCTTAGTTTTGACTCGTGAAATCTATAATTTTTTATGCGATTCTAGGAAGACTTTTATGCAGTGGTGGATTGGGCATGCAAAATTGACCCTTTGCGCGTATTGTCACTGCATGGGATTACAGAACGGTATATTTCTGGTCAGAAAGCTGATGCAGCAGGATTTGTACGCCTCTTGCTTGATGATCTGGAGTCAAGAATTTCTATGCAGTTTGGCCGTAAGTTTTAGTCCTGTTGAACCTATTTTCATTCTCCAGGTTGTGATATTTACCAGTGTAAGAATGAATTGACAGTAGTTTGTTGATGAAGCTTGTCACCAGATTGAAAGAAACGAGCGTAATGTTCGCAGATGGGCGTGACTATCATATATTCCCAGGTAAACTAGTTACTAGAGTTTTGGCTTCTTTCTGTCTGGGCTTCTGCATATGTAATGTGAGATAAGCTTTATGTCAAAATGATTCACATCACATGTATTTTTATCATTTACTCACTTGCCACCTGGAGGTGTTCTCCTTCAACTTGACTGGTGAAACATGCACCTATGAACACTTCAGGGTTGACCAATGAAGATGAACACTTTCGGTTTAGCAATTGTACTGCTAATGTGTTCTTAAATTTAGTAAGTACATTCTTCTTTATTTACTTGTAAAAGGTTGAATTTGATTTGGAAAATGTTTTCTAATTTTTTATTTTTTATTTTAATTTCTGGAAATGAAAAAATTTTCCCGATTTTTATTTTTTATTATAATTCTGAAAATGCTTTTCATTTCCTATATTTCCATTTCTAGAAATGAATTTGGTTAAAACTATTTTGGAAAAAAAAATGAATATTTTAAAATCTAGCTGGGCGTTTTAAGTTTTTATTCTGATTAGAAAAATTGAAAATGATGAAATCAGATGTTATCATTGTTCTTTGCTCTATTTTTAATTTTAAACTGATGCCATATATAGTTTGGCTTATAATCAATAGAGGAATTTATTAGCTGTATATCTTGAGGAGTTAACCAGGTGTGACTATTTCAATCCACTAAATTGAATTGCTTGTAACAAAAACATGTCTACTTATGATATTCTACATTCCTTGCATATGCTTAAATTAGGATGATTCACAACTGGTTTGAGAAGAGGAAAATGCAAGCATAGCAGAGAATTTGCAAAGAAGAAGATTTGCACAATGATATTTCTTTTTTGTGTTTTAAGGTCTTATTTCTGGCCTTTAACTAAGACCAATAAGGCTATGACTCACCTCAATATTATTTTAATATCTTATTGTTCAACCTCCATGCATTTGAAATTTTATCTGTTTAGTTCAAGGATGTTTCTGGAATCTTCTTGCAACTATAAATTACTATGCAATTGTGTTAAGTATTTGTTTGATTTTTCTTGATGAATTGGGAATTTTGTCTCTAATAGCATCACAGTCATGGTTGAAGTCATGTGCTCTTTGCATTCTACATGTACTGGGTATACATATAAGACAGTTTAATTTCATTAGTTTATCCTGTCAATTAATCATTATTGTTGATAATTTATACCCAGGTAAATTAAAGTTGACACTTTTAAAAATATCAGTTGTCATTAGATGATTGATTCTCCTAAATTCTTACTTAAGGTAATTTGATGTTTTGATTATCTGAAACTGATTTTTATTCTTATCCTACCCAAACAGTATGATGTTTTTGTAAGGTTCAATTCATATGGATGTTTTGAGTTTTGAACTATGGACAGTACTTTCTTTCTTTCTTTATTATTATTTTTTTATTAATGGTTTGTTGCTTTGGGGCGTGCCTTTCTGGATAAGGTTAAATGTCACTGTTTTTTCTCTCTAATATGGATAAAAGATCTTAAGAAACGCTTCAACATATATTTATGTAGAACACTGAATAATAGAAATAATAGTAGATTTGTTAACTGTCTTTGGGGGAGCATCTGTAAATTCATTTTCTGAAACAATAATTCCTTATTTCATCTAATAATGACTTTATATGTGTAATACTTGTGTTCTTGGTCTTGCATCATACCAAATGTTATCTCGTTTCACGTAGATTTGCAACTCTTTGCAACCCGTATGGAGCAGTACATCCAGGGACAATCTAGAGATTTGGTTGATCAGGCACACAAAATTTTGTGAGTAACTCTCTCTAAACATAATGGATTAGCTACCGCGGTAGTTTTATGTTATGCCTGATAAATGGTATATTTCAAGTAGTTGAGTAAAACTTTATTGAGTCAAGCAATTGAGTGGAAGAGTAAGTACTAAATTACTCAAGAAGATAATATGATATGGTTTGGCTCCCATTTAAAGGCACACCACTTGTTTTTAGTCTTGGTTAGTAGAAACTATGGTGCAGCAGACAGGATGTCGTCATTTTCTGCATAACTAGAAGGCAGTGCTTCTGGCTGTACTTTGGCTATCTATTCTTGTTTATGGATCAGGACTCAAACTGCCTAGAGCACTTCAACTGCAATTGCAATGTAGAAAGGTTACTTATTCTCGTAGCTTTTGTAGTCCAAAGCTTTCCAATCTGCTTGTCCATTTATATACAGAATATGAACATCATTGGGAATGAAGAACATGTTGACATAGTACTACTCCATTAATTGAAATTAGACCACTATGCCAACACCCTTTTTTTGTGAAATGAACCTCAACAGAACATCAATTGTCAAAGTGTTATGATTAGTTTCCTAATCCATTTAAGAATTTTTCCTTCTTTAGTCTCCTAATTAGACTTTAACTTTGTTTCGTTCATTCTAAATACCGTAGTAAAGATAATTACGTATATTCCTCACTTGAAAATTGAATGAAAATCAGAGAATTATTTTTTCTTCACATGCATCGAAATGGAAGAGAGTAGAATATTAGGTTAAGTTTAGCCATGTCTTCAATTTAGCAACCCATCTACTGGCCTCGTTTTCTCTACCATCAACTCCATCAGCAATTAGAAGCCTTCGCCGACGTCATTGAAGCCCTCACCGCTCTGAACTTCTTCTCGCGACCTTGTTTTCGATCATGAGCACACCATTGAGATTGTCAGCAACTAATCTACTCATCAGAGGAAGAACCTTTGGCAACCACAATCCATGCGCCTCCACGCACGAGGACTTTTCACGGCCTTGTCCCTCACGCACCAACTCGTGAGGGTGTGTGGCCTATCTCCTGGTCATCGCACTTCACTTGCAAGCTCGTCATGCGCCGATCATTCCTTCTATCATTCTAGTTAGTTGATTTGAGACCCGATCTGGCGTTTGCTCGACCCATTTCTTCGGAATTTTTAGGCACCATTTTCCGCATTGTTCGCCCCGCTCCTCCACTAGCCTCACCGCTGCCAAGAGCCACTTAGCCCCTTGTCAGGTCTCGCCGCCATCGAAAACCCTCTTTTTTCCCTTTTTCTCTTTGGTGATTGTTTCAGGCTATGATGTCGCCCTCGAATCTCCTTTCTTTTGTGTTTTTGAAGCTCTACGACACCCTTCAGCCCTCGTGTTTGTCTTTCCGGAAGTACTAGTTCCGTTTATTTTGTTGACCTTCGCTGATTTCATCTTTATGACTGAAAAGATGTCTTTATGGCTAAAAAAGTCGATTTCTTTAATTTTCAGACTTAACTCCTTATGATTACCTCGATAAACCCATAGTGGGAGTGAAAATTATATGTCATGGGCAGATTTGTGGAACTATGGTTTATTGGTACGGTTAGAGGATTCTTACTACTATTAAGGCACACAAGTATTCGAAAAAAATAAACATCCTCATGGCAAAAACTAATGCTTTACCATGTAATATTCTACGACAATCTATCGATGCCAAGGCTCTATATAATATTAAGGCCTATAAAACTTTGCTACACTTCTTTTTCGAATTAGGAAGAAATTGTACGCTAATGACATTCCGGGCCGTTTCTACTAAATAATATCATCCATTGCTAATTTAACACAACTCAACATGGATATATCTTCTTACGGTGGATCTGGATGTTTGTCTTACTTCGATGAACTTGCATCTATCTGCCGAAATCTATTAATGCCGAGACTACACTATCGTAGAAGGATCAGTCTTTATGATCATTCTTCCGCTAACTCCTCGAGCTAGATTTGAGAAACATCAAGGAACATATAATTACTCAGTGGCGTTATTCCAACTTACGAGGCTCGCTGGGTTACTTCGCCATGCCTTCACTACTACTCAGCCCATGCACCGAGATTGCCCGCACACTTCGTCATGGTTTCTCGCCCCACTTTTCGGTTATTCCCAAGTCTCCGATCATATCTCTGGGGTGAATAAAGACTTTTTCTTTTCTCTACCTATTCGTCTCTTTAATAACTATTACCTAGCTAATGGTTTTCAACCATAGTTGAAAGTATCGCCTGGCCACCCCTCCCTTCCTTGCCCCTTACCTCCGTACGTTATGTTCTCGATTCTTTTTAATATTATTTCCATTATAAGTTGACTCGTGACCTCTTATCAGGTAATTGCTTTTTCTCACAACTTCACGGAAGCTCATTTTCTCATCCACAGCCGTCTCGGTTATCCAAGCCTCTCCAAGTTTGGGAAGATAGTTACTCATTTTTCTAGTTTATTCGAAAGGCTGAAATACACGTGAAACATACTCGTGTCTCGTTTCCAAAGCGCTTAGATCCTCTTCTGATCGGCTCCTCGAGCTTGCCCACACTCATGTTGGGTGCTTTAGGTTTGCATCTACTTTAGGATTTTGTTATTTTGTTACTTTTATAGACAATTATTCACAATGTACTTGGTTATTTTTAATAAAAACTCGAGTCGAGTTATTTTCTATATTTCAAAAATTCATTCTGAAATTCGCACTCAATTCAATTCTTCTATTCGTATTCTAAGAAGTGATAATGCCTAGGATTTTTTTTGTTTAATCGATATAATGCCTATGAATATTTCTATCATTCTCTTTCTTTTATATCTTCCTACGAGATTCTCACCAATCATTCGCACTCCTCAACAGATAGAGTGGCTAAGCGCAAGAACCGTCATTTAGTTGAGATAGCTCGCACTCTTCTCCTCCTTCATATGGTTCCTTAACGTTTTTGGGGATGTTATCTTAGTTGCATGTTATTTGATTAATCGTATGCCATCCTCTGTTTTACATGATCAAGTCCCTCATTCCATCCTGCTTCCTAATCAACCTCTCTTTTGCCTCCCTCCTCGTGTCTTCAATTTTGTTTGTTTTGTTCATATTCTTACTCTTAGGCAAGACAGACTCTCAGCTAAAGCCACGAAGTGTGTCTTCTTGGGTTATTCTAGCCTTCAGAGAGGTTATTGATGTTATTCTCTCGACATTAATCGCTATTTCATCTCTGCTGATGTCACTTTTTTTGATGATTCCTCCTTCTTTCCAACGCATCCTTCTGTTTCGGATGTCTTGTCTAGTCCTCTTGTCTTACCATCTCCATATTTCCCTTCTCCATCTAATGCTGGGATAAGCTGTGACCTCGACCACTTCAGTTTATACTCACTATGTTCGTCCCTCTTGATAGGCTTGCCGATTCATCTTCTACGCCACCATCATCTCCCCCGTCCGTTCCAAGAACTCCAGCCTCGATGATCTACTTATTTCCATTCGAAAAGGTACCCTCTTTAGTACTTTGCCTTTGTTTTCACCTTTTTTTCTATCCCTACCTCTAAAAGCATTAGTGAGGCTCTCGCTCATTCGGGTTAGAAATAGGCAATGACTGAGGAAATTGATGATCTTTACTCCAATGGCACATGGGAGCTTGTCGCTCTTCCTCCTAGCAAGTCTCATATTGGTTGTCGCTGGGTTTATATAGTGAAGGTGGGACCCGATGGCTGTGTAGGTCACTTATGTCCGCTTGGCACATGACTGACTATTATGATACATTTTCTCCAATAAGATTGCTTTTGTTCGCTTGTTTCTTGGTTACATATGGCCCTTTTCAATCGATATCAAGAATGTCTTCTTCATGGTGATCTCAACAGGAGGTATATATGTAGCAATCCGCTAGGTTTTTGTTGCCTGGCGAGTTCTGGCTTGGTATGCTACTACGCTATTCCTTATATGGTATGAAATAGTCTCTTCTGGAAACTGGTTTAGCTAGTTAAGTCAATGTTTAGCTTGGACATGATTTGAAGCACAACAAACCATTCCGCTTGTTACTATCATACCTCTAATATTAAACAATGTATTTCATTTGATTGTTTTTGTGATAACATTGTCATTAATGTAGTAACTGTGATAATATTTAGAAACTCAAACAACAAATCATTCCGTTTGTTACTATCACAATTTCTACCAAACAATGTATTTACTTTGATTGTTTTCGTGGATGACATTGTCACATCGGTAGTAACCAGATAAGATTTAAAACTCAAACAAATTCTTCAGCCACTTTAATAAAAGACTCGGGGTAATTCACAATTTTCAGCATCGAGGTAGCTCCACTTAATTCCTACCGTGATTATTTCCCGAGGAAGCATACCTTGATATATTGACGCACACCGGGTGGCGTCGACTAAGGCCAGGACACCTTATGGATCCGACTACCAAACTTGTAATGTGTCAGGAGCCTCTATGAGATCCAAGGAGATACCGACGACTTGTAGGTAACCTAACTATCTCATTATCACTGCTTAACATTTTTTTTTTCCCGTGGAGCATAGCTAGCCTGCTCCTACAATCACCTTGTGATAGCCACCGGATGCCGCAGCTCATATTCTCCATCAGCGTCGCACGAACACTGTGCCAAGTGATATCAGACGGTAACACAGGTCATACCTAGATTGTCGGGTTACAATGATGCAGATCAAGTGTGCTTACCCATAGATAGACATTCTACATCAAAAATATCAGGTGTTCATTGGGCGTGACTTAATATTCCGGGAAGAAAGAACAGCACGTAAATGTCAAATTCAGCTACTGAAACCTAGCATCGAAGCTATGACCTTAGCAACATGTGAACTCATATGACTAAGCATCTCTCCAAGAGTTAAGATTTGGGAAGATGAACAGATGAAGTTTATATGTGATAACTGTTGCCAGATATTTCATCTAACCCAATTTTCCATATGACCAATCACATTGGAAGTGGATTGCCACTTTATCAAGAGAAAATTGCACGGATGCATGACTAATAGTTTTGTTCAATGTTTTAAAACTAGGACCGTAATTGAAAAGGCCAAAGTTACTAGTTCACGGTTCAATGGTCTGACTGGTGGTTGAACCGCAATGAACCGTAAGGATGTCATAAATATATAATTTATATATTAAAATATAAATAATATATATTATAATAAAATTGAAAATCAATAATTTATTTTATGTTTCTAATATTATTAAGATTCAAATATAAATATAAATATAAATATATTGATATTTACTTTTATTAAAGTATACTCTATATTTAAATTTGGATACATCTAAACAAAAGAAAATTTTTGTTTATCTAATCTTCTAACTAATATCAGAATTTTGAAAAATATTATAAATTTTTTATTTTGAAATCTATATATATATATATATATATATATATATATATATATATATATTGATATTTGAATTTTAATAAATATGTTTCATATTATTTAAATTAAATATATTCAAAATAAAAGAAAAGTTGAAAAAAAATTATATTCATTTGATTACTATTATGAATAATCTCTGAGACATGGATTTTTTTTTTTGAAAAATAATGAACAGAGTACGAGCAATGGTGGTTTGACGCGGCGTGGATCTCTTATTTTCATTTAAGAGAAAGTTGTCCACACTGCTGATGTATGAAAGATTCCTCCTTATGTACCTAATTTTCGCCAATTAAAGCATCAAACTCGATTGAACGTTGACTTGGTTCTACAATACAGGAATGGTTTGACACGTCTCAAGAGTGACATGCTAGTGATCATCCCTCTTTCCGAGGAGAAAATAAAGGAGAGGTCAATCGGTCTACTCATTTAAACTCCAAGCGATTCGCATGGTTCAAATGATTATTTCGCTCCCACCCGATTCAACATAGCTCCGCATCAAGTAAGATCGAACCCGGATCTAACCGTCATCGACTACGACCGGTCTCCGTCCGGTCCTAGCTTTAAATACATCGGTTTTGTCAACTCTAATGACCAACTAGCAAGATATCTTCAAGTCTCTGAGGTCCTAAGATAAAATATACGCTGATAAGCTTAGACTTTGACCTATATGCTCCACCTGAGGGGAGTGTTAAGGATTAGTTTCTCTATTAGAATTTTCCTTCTCTTTAATCTCTACTAGACTTTAACTTTGTTTTCTTTTTTTCCCTAACACTAGAGTATAAATATGTATGTTTCCTCACTTTGTAAATTAATAAAAATTAGAGAGTTCTTTTTCTCTTCACAAAAAGTATTCCAAACAATAGAACTTATGCTTGCTAGATATGTTTTTTGGGTATTGATTGATTAGAAGTATCATATATTTCACCTTCAACTTCTTTCTTTTGCTTTTTATTTTTATTTTGTTATTTCACCTTTACTCTATGTTAAAAGTAGTTCACACTGCCCTTAAGGTCACCTCATGGCAAAGGATCGGGGTCAGGTTAGGAGGTTCTAAGCTCACTCACGGTAATAAAAAATGAAAAATAAGTAGCTACCTAGTAAAAAAAGAGGTCCATTAATTAAAGGTCGCGAATGTAGGGAATGTTGTTTAGTCACCATTTTTAAATCAAAGCAACATTGATAAATAAATAGTTCCAAGATTAGAGCTATTTTGTGTTACTTGGACTACCTATCCAAGAAATAAGAAATAAGTAGTATACTGTCAAAAAAAAAGGAGTATACACTTGAGGGGTAAGGCCTGGCCAGAACTCTCACACTACCAATCAAGTTTTAGTAGTGATTAAGAGATTGTAGAGATGTTTGTCATTTGTTATTTATTATAAGAGATGTTCCATAAAGTGGGATCTATTTGCTTGGATGCTTCATAACAAGCCAGACTTTGGAGAAAATTGCACAGTTTGACCCAAAAATATGCGATATTTCCTGAGAATTTTGCACTTTTCGTAATAGGTATTTATTTGTTTATTTATTGCATGATTTTCTCGAGTAGATTTCTCTCTTTATGATTTTAAAAGCTAAGAAATTGCTTCTTCGTTATCATGAGCCCGACATGCATGCTTCCTTGCAGCTTGTGACCTAGCCAATGTTGTTCCCACTTTAGCCAAATTGAACACCACAGCCGCTGAAGCTATGAACAAGCTTGCACGCCCATATTAGCATGATCATATACATTGTAAGTAATTCCTATTTTTCGCCTAAAGAAAGGAATCTTTTCGGAATAACTTTATAAATCTTATTTTTACATTTTCTCTTCATGTAATCATCTAAGTTTGTTGTTTGCAAAGAATTTGAACGATTCTTCCAACACAAGAGTCGAGGATTTGATGTTCACCATCCCACCGTAAGAGGTTAGCATATCGTATGTATAGTTCTCGGGTTTCCTCCACTGATGTATATTCCGCTTTAAAATATCTCAACATCATATAAGTTGCTCCTCGAAGGGGCAAGCAAACACATGACTTGAGCTTGCTTCAATGCTTGCTTTATCCAGGAAAACAAGGTTACGTTCCTATTTCTTATGGTCAAATCTAAACAGAGCCCCTCTAGATATTCATCAAATGTTCAGGGTGACTTCCATCTGCATTCCCACATTCAGACGAGTAAGAGTTGGAGAAGAATGTGGGATTGTGAATCCAATGTGTGTCCTTCAAAGTGATGACGTGTTGAAACTTTCCTTGTGGTAGTGGTTGAGTGTGACATAGTAATCAAGCTTAAAGTCTAGGCACCACCACTGGCGCAGAGCACCCCGCCTCAAGGGAGGATGCGCCGATCGCGCATTTTCAAGTTTTTTTTTTTCCTTTTTCTTCTTTCTTTCTCCATTTCTTGTCATTTCAAGCCAGAGAAGCTCTAGGGCTTTGTTTTTCCTGTAATAGAGACTAACACGACGTCGTTTTGGTCTTATATATATTTTTGTTTTTAAATAGACCAAAACAACATCGTTTTGGATGAGTTATTTTAACTTATCCAAAACGAAGAGGCCTTGAGTTGTTTTCGACCCAAAAGGGCCAAAACAACGCCATTTTGGCCCTAGATACTTGATTTTCGAGGATTTAAGCCCCTCTAGCCCCATTTCTGCCATGTTTCAACTCCAAAAAAGCCCTAACCCTCCCAACTACCGTATAATCCCTATATAAAAGATGTTAAGAAAAACAATTAAAATAGCTAAGAACTTAAGTTAGAAAGTCATGTAAAAATAGGAAACAACCATCATATAAAATATATATTTGACATATGGTGCGCCTTTCACTGCAAGGTCCTAAGAGGCTACGCCTGTGCTCTCATACTCAAATAACCATGTATAGGGATCCAAGAAATTAGGTCCAACCGAGATCCATGGGTTGGCATTCTTCACAGATCCTATGACAAGGATTGTGAACTCGTGTTCTCTCAATGTAATAATGAATCTTTAATCTACCATGAATACTAAAGTGAGCATAGCGCTCTTAACCCGCAATCCTGAATGGCCTACATATCCCCCCTTTTTCTTGGTTTAGAAACTTTGATAACAAGAGAAAACCCCGAGAGAAAGAACTTAACCAATTTGTGACTTCGCCAAGAAGCCCCAGAGTCAGAGCAAGGCAACCCTCGTGAGCAATTTACTAATTTATGAGGAATCATCCATTTATGAGTGCTAAGAGGCATACATTTACCTCAACTCGCAATCCTGAATGATTTACCTAATCACTAACGCCCCGCATTTAAAGATTCCAGAGCTTGGTGCAAGGTGAGCTGGGCCAAAGAGAAACCTTTCCATGAGCCATGCATGTTGGGATTTCCCCTCAAGACCACCGAGTGAGAGTAGTTTTGCTGCTAGGCTGGTCCTGGGAAAATATGCTTCATAGAGAAGCTTTTGCATTCTATTCTAAGCTGGTATTGAACATTTGTTCATTCTTTCTTTCAGGAATGATGTAATTCTTGTTGATATTGCAATCTTTCTCGTATTAGTATTTGCCTTTATAAGAAGGCACTTGACTGAGGTTTAATGTTTGCATTTTGGCTCTTTCATGGGTAAAAAGATTGTAATGAAGAGTTACATTGCATCAGTTCACTTTTGGTGTCATGCATCACATTTATTGCATTATTGTTGCTATAATCTTTTTACATGCATTTAATTCCTATTTGTTATTTTTCTAATTACGTTCTTATATATGTATTTAATTACTATTTTTTATTATTTTTATTATCTTATCTTCTGGCTGATGTAATTTTTCTCTAATAATTTCAGATCCCTTTCCAGCTGGGATTGTCAAAAATGGATCTTCGGAAGATGTTGAAATCCAGTTTATCTGGGGTAAATAAGTTATTAATTTCCTTCTGAGCCCCTGTAGGTCTATTCTTAGACAATCACTGTTTAAACTATCATGTGTTCCATTGTACAGAAGGATGTTTTTAGCGGAATGTATAAGAGATTGCAGAAGAATTTAACTTCAGAAGAACTTTGCCATCTTTGTGGGATAAATGCAAGGTAAGCAGGGCTTTTCCCAGTTAGCACATCCAGCACTAGGGGTTAGAACTTGGAAGTTCTATTCATATTCACTTGTACTATAGATATTTATTTGGAAGACATTTGTTAGTCTTTTTTCTTTTTTTTTTTTTCCTGCAGTGCCAATGAACTTATTTAACAGGGAGACGTGAAAGAACAGGATGTTGAGAAGATTCGGACATTTTGAAGCTACACAAAATTCTATCTTCTTTCTGCAATTATAAAAAAACTTAAATAAAAGGGGAAAGAAAGGACCCCAGAATACTTTAAAAAAAAAAAAATAAAGAATGAAAAATAAGAATAAAATTAAATAGTGTGTGAACATCATACAGGATCTTATATTATCACCAAAAGCAATATTGAAAACTGATAAGAACTGCAAATCAAAAGAAGTGTCATGAATTCTGCTTAATCAATTGAAAGGCATATTGGTGATGTCTTTTTTTATTTATTATTATTGGTTACAGAAACCACTACATGCTTATAAGTTTTTAATTTATTCTGTCCTTGGTTATCAAAACGCCTAATGAAGAATTGGTCTTGAATTTTGACAGAAAGAGTTTCGACAGATATGATAGCTTCACACAACTGGTGGCCAAGATTTATCCTACTGAGACCATTCCATCTGCAGCAGAAATGAGAGAAATTCTGTCTAATATGTAGAAATATTTTCATGTACAGTTTTGAAAACTTCCTGTTCGGAGTAAAGATGTTCTTTAGTTTTAGTAGTTCGCTGTCCCCGTCTGTCATTCCCAGTCCTTTTTTCCTGGATAAGTTATTTGCTATTTCTCTGAATGTAATTGCCTGCCGTGTGTGTTTGTTTCCTCTCCATTTTCTACTGAAAGGAAAACGCCCCACAAGGCTTTGTCGAGTTTTTGTACCGAAATAAGATTTTAAAAAATAAAATAAAATTAATATCGGTCGGGAAAATAATCTTAAATACACCTTATTGCCGGCAATACGAACGCCGGCTTTTGAATCACGTAGAAGCCGGCAACGTCAACGGCGGCTTTTAGAATTGAGATAATTGCCGTCGTTGGGAACGGCAGCATTTGGAATTCAATTGCCGTCGTTCACAACGCCATTTGAACTGACCAAATGTGTCGGCCAGCTCTCAACGCCACTGAACTAATTCAACGCCGGCTGCCTAATCCACGACAATTGGCGGAATGCCAGTACTCTCCCCCCCTTCTCCCTTTCCCTCGCTTCTCCCTCCCCTCTCGCTCCTCCCGGCTACAAATCCGGCCCGATTGAGCCCGATCCTCGCGACGAGCTCGCCCTCCTCCTCGTCCCCGCCAGTAGCATCTCTCCCCGCCCGTCTTATTTTCTCTCGTAACTGCTTAATACAGATAAGATATTAATTTGCATTAATAAAATACAAAAAGTCTGGTCATTAGTTAAGCTTCTTCTAGCTTTTAGACTGGGGTTTGTTTTGTTGTATATGGTTTATCGATGATGTTATTCGACATTGTTTTGTTGTATGTTTTATTGCCATGGTCATCCTTATTTCATATATTTATTTTTACTATTTTCTTCAACTTTACATGGTCTATAAGAATAACCAATTGACCTCTACTAGATGCAAATTCTTCTTCATCTATTCAAGTGTTAGGTTGGGCTGTAAGTAATAAGAGCTATAAACCGAAAGCCATAGAAAGCAAATCCAGAAGCTCGATTCGAGTTCATACACAATGTGAAAGAAGTTAGAACAAACTCAATTGAGCTCATCTCACTGAACTCGCTTTTTAAAGCAAAATCAAAGAATCAATCCAAACTCCGGTTTTCATCCCCGGCCCATGTTCATAACCAAAATAATGAGACTGCAGGGAAGAATTATTTCAAGGCAATGGGATATAATTCCAACGAAAATGGAAGATCAATACTAGTTAACATCTTCGGTTCACTGATTCAAACTATTAAATGTCAGGGCTCGTAGAGTGGAAGTCCATATTAGAAGTGCAGGCACCAGAGTTCACTGGCAAAATCGAATCTCTTTCTTTATAAGCAAGAACACGCTTTTCCCAAAGTGATGAAAAAGTCGCCAATTTTTGTTCCTCGGGGTTGGTTATAGTCTCCATTAAGAACATTTGGACCCAAGGAGGAAGAAACACTTAGCCACCACATGAGTAATAAGAACACTCACCACACCACATGAGAAGCTCTATCCAACAGACATCATGCTTGGAATTAATGGGCACTAGCAAAATGCTAATCATGGTTCAAAGAGAAATCATGAGTCTCACAAAATCCAACATTGTTTTATTTAGGATTAGGGATAACAAGAAGTAGGTAATGAAGAAGTAAAGTGTCACATCCATCTGGATTAGTGGGAGAAAGTTTTTGGTATTATGTAAGTATAGGCTTCTCTCAAATTAGGAGAAGCGTTTTAAAGATGTGAAAGCTCCTTGGGTCCAAATCACACAATATCTACATGGTTGGCATCAAATAGGTTGAGAGGAGCCGTGTGAAGAACTTCCTCCCCCATTAGATATGAGATGCGACAAAAAAATGGAAATGCTAATACTAGAGTCTTTTCCTCTCCACTTCTCTATTAAGGCTTTTGCAAACTTGAAGCAACTTGAAGACATTCAGAACATCCTTAAACCATAGGTAAGACCTGAATATATTCCTGCTGCTAATCCTGCCATATAAGAACAAATGTCTTATCTTTTTCCTCCATATATGGTAATATGTAAGAGAATCTATGCAAGCATGAGAACAATCTGATAACTCGCATGTAGATCGGGGCTTCTCTACTAAGTAATCCCATAAAAGATCCAAATTAGGTAGATAGATAAACTTGAATACCCTATCAGCGGGATTCTTTCCCGTGCTCTTCACCAAAAAAATATACATATCAAGGAACCATTTACGACTCCACACGAAAAGATTACTCTGGCTTATCAAAATTCGAAGAATTAACAAGTGTTCATCTCCTTTTATGTCAATATCCTCTTCACTAAAAGAATGCCAAATGACCAATTGGCACTAGATCCTTCTACCTCCACAACTAATGAAACAAGGTACCGTTTTGATCTTTGTAGAAATAACATAGCGCCTTCAATCACGCACCATCGAAACCCTGAAAATAGAAAGGATTTGCCTGCATCTCAACTAATAAGCATACATGGAAGAATCTGAGCTTACTCAAGGCTTCAAGAGATTTTCTTCGTTGCTTTCTCTCAAAGACAAACAAGTACGTTAATAAGATAATTAGGATGACAGAGCTAACTTCATAAATATCCAAATTATTTCAACTACATTTGAATTTTAACAACAAACAGGCTGTGGAGTCAATTAACAATTAAAATTTAAGCTCAAGAAATATAGTTTTAAAACCGCAAACAAATAGGCCCCAAAAAGATTGTTTTCTAAAAACTATCACAATATCAATTTTAAAAACATTTAACCAAACACGCCAAGTCTCCATCTACTCGGGCCTCACTAATGTTGCCACAGTATATAAAGTTATACACACTGTTTTATGTCTATAGAACCAACCTCAATGTGTAATGTCATATGTGAAAAGTTGTTTGTTTTCTTTAC
The DNA here is from genome assembly GCA_016808115.1 of Tetrastigma voinierianum. Taxonomy (NCBI): domain Eukaryota; kingdom Viridiplantae; phylum Streptophyta; class Magnoliopsida; order Vitales; family Vitaceae; genus Tetrastigma; species Tetrastigma voinierianum. The sequence continues at coordinate 74,770 of JAEQBH010006548.1, read as the reverse complement.
TTCCATCAAACAATATACTATTCAAAAGGCAAAATATATATATATATATATATATATATATATATATATATATATATATATATATATATGTATATGAATAGGAAGGGAGTCACCTATGAAAGAACAAAATGTGCATTTTTTTTGGGGGGAAAGCAATCAACAAGGATAATCCTCACTACAACAACCTGACTCCTAGAGTAATTTAGTAGATCATACACCTTAACTTTGGATTCCTAAACGTACTGGCTAACAAATTTAGCTCTTCTTCCAATAAACTCTAAATTTGATTCCTCATTGTAAGATAAAATGAAAATCTGATATAAGTTTCTTTCAACCAAGTTGTTTTAGGACATGGATATAGTGTGTGATATTTTGACTCAGATGGTACTCGAATTTAGGGAATGCCGACTAGATCCCTCACAAAGAAACCCACAACAACCAAAAGAACTCTACAAAGATTACCCATGAACTATAAGGTACTTGCCAAAGCTAAAGCAAGATCCTAAACACACCACCCAACCTCACCAAGAGAAACCGCATTAACAAAGACCACCCACCGCATAACCAGCCAATGAATAAAAATCGCAAGGCCAAAGGACCATTTATTATGCACAACCAGCTTTTGACCATAGAACTATCTACATGGCACTCTTCAGCTTTTTGAACGACAACACCTCATCTTCAATAGTTTGTTAAAGAGGAGTTCTTTCATTGCTCGCTTTAGTAAGCTTCTTACATGCATCATCTTAAGCTCATATCTCCAATCAAACCATCGTTCAACACAAGTACAAGTACATGAGACATATGCCAAATAGTCCAAAAAAGACATAAAAGGTCCAACCCTTCACACCTCCTTCCTCTTCTTACCTACAATGCTCCACTCCATCCCTTAAAGTCATTTGTCAAGGAAACCCGTTACTTAAAAGAATTGGGAAGAAAACAATTCCTATAACACCTCATCCTAACAATAAATGGAGCAAAAATATGATTTATAGAATGTCTATTTGCAAGTACGTGAAACCTCGTTGCTATGAGTCTCCATTTTTTGTTACTCTACTATTTCCACAATATGTTTTACTAATATGTATACTGTGATTTCATATATCCAAAGTTATATATATATGGCGCCCAGATACATACATGACGCCGGACCATTGATCCATCCTGGTCTACGTGAAGACGCATTACGTCCCACTTTGTCGAGACCGATCAGTATGCATTTTATTATTCATGAATTAACATTCCAAGTATTTCTCTAATTTATATTTATATATATAGTGAATTATAAACATTGTTATTTCATAATTATGTTACGTGGATGTTATCCACCGCCACAGATGAGAGCCTTCTTTGGTCACTTACGGAGGATGGATCCACGTATTCGGCCCATACGTGACTGGGCGCAGATTCTACCAGATATACCGATTAGGTCACATCAAGATAGATCGCCGCTATTACCTCGTCTCGCCGAGACGGAGGGCCCGAGACCCACACATTCCATGTCCCGCTTCGACGATCAATGCGCTTGGCCGTGGATGTCGCTATCATCCTAGTTCGCACGATCTTGACCCGCCGTGACCGACATGTATGCTCGATGAGCCCGCGAGCGCGCGAGTCGCCTGAGCGACCTCCACCTACCGATGCCGCCGCAGGATCAATTACTTCCATCGTGCGTGGTTATGTCGCCAGTTATCCACCCCATGACCCGATGTCGATGTGGTTCGCTCTGAGCGGAAAGTGCACGCGGGTTCTTATTACTACTTATAGGATGCTTTTCTTGTTTCCTACAAGAAGGGGTCCATGTTCAATTGCGGTTTTCCGGCCATCTGCGATTTCTCCGACGCAGATCTACTTTAGCCGGGTGGCGCAAAGATCGCACACATATCGGAGCATGTCGCGCACTCGACCATAGATGCGATAAGGGCTGTATTACACTCATTCGTATGTATTTAATTTGCTATCGTAAGTTCATAAACTTCTCATCTATGAAATTAGGTCAATTAATTCTATGTTTATTCTATACCGCCTATGGCCTGGAGAGGCTTCACGCGGGCCAATCTCGATTGGGATCCGCACTCAATATCCAAAGACCACCATTCGCACATGCCTTACATGATGATCGTATGTCGATGGCGTCAGAAATGGTGGTCCGACGATGGATTACCACCTCGAGCCTCAGTTGCTCACCCTGCAGCCGCAGGTCGGCGAGCCGCAGCCGCCTTCCGCTGCGTGGAGAGTACCTTGACACGCGTGCTTAACCCATCCTGTGTCTTACTATACCGCGATCAGCCAGACGCACAAACATCTGGACAAAAATTATATGTAAAAGTACATGGTTGTAATTATATGGTACAAAAGTATACGTATTCATATAGTAATCGCAATCTTGTCAGACATGCAATTATTTGACATCAATGGTTAATATGTAGGTCTTATGGCAACCGTATGTCGAGACGGGTCGACTGGGGCCCCGATATATGCTAAATGATCAGATACGCGCACGATACCACCATATGTTTGACATCATGAGTGGCATCGTCCGGAGCGCCGTATTAAGGCCGTGGGCTGGGGTCGCATCAAGAGACACCCAGATTGCTCCACGACCGAAGACCACATAGAGTCGATGCACGCGCCACACCGCTGACGCGACATACCATTCTCCGCATAAAGACTATGGGAGACACGATCATGCAGGGTCATACATTCACCCTTCTGGTATGAGGGACTTCCAGATCCATACATGCGCGGGTATCACGACACACCTGGCCAAGCTCGACAATTCACGCTTGCATGAGATGATGAGGTTTCATACTACACCGGTAGTAAGGAATGTTATGGTAAGCCGAACTGACGCTTTGATATAATATTTTGCCTAATTTTAATCAATGTGAAAGCACGTGAATCATACTATTTATCCGGGATCACGCCAGATCGCGTACCATGGCTGACATCGCCGATCGGGTCTCGTTCATATCACCGGTGCGATGTGCGACATATACTATATTGCCCGTCAGATTACAAACAGACGGAGAATAGAACATCGTCGCTGGCACGCCCCAGAGGCATCCACATCACATGCACCTCGAGTAGGCCTCCGTTCCTCGACCGCCACTCGGTGCAGCCCATTGCAGGTAGAGAGAGCAGAGGGAGAGGCAGGGGAGCTGATCGCCGAGGTCGGTGGGAGAAGGTGCTGGCGAAACATGTATGAGACACAAGGCAAATACAGATGCACTTGATGCGAAGCCTCTACTTTGTTACCCTCTCATACTTACCCTCACCATCCACACCACAGACTTCAACATCGACGCCGCCACATTCCACACCACATTCACTTCACACATTTAATTCCGCCACCTTCCGCAGCATTGCGATCCACACACATTGACCGCCACCTTTCCGTGACCACATCTCTGATCCAATGACCGCCACTCAGCCCACATTCTTTATCCACACGCATTCAATTCAAGTCACCTTCCATACCCCCACCCATTCACACATCACCATCCATCCCCCCACAATTTTAATTTCCACACCATACTAGACCATCTACTCCGGGAGCGCGATTTCCGTGTAGATGACTTTCGATCGATCGCGGTGCATCGAATTAATTTCACATCCACCACTTCCTCGCACCATCATCTCCTCGCTTCCATCACCGCCCGCCGCATCACACCGCCCAGATACTGCCTCTACGTCATTATAGGCGCCTGCTCTAAGAGAACTATTAGGGCGCTTCGTGTGGACCCATTGATAGATGATTTTATGAGTATATATGATTTATTTTTATACATGTGCATCTTAGATTTTTCGGTGTCATCGATTAACGTTTTAAGGTAATTCTTTAGATTCAGAGTTTTAGGGTTTATGGTTTTTTGATATGTTATGGGTTTTAAGAAAACGAGTTAGATTGATTTTACATTATATCAAGGTTTTTTTGAAAATTTTTTAACTCCAATGCTCTTTATTATAAGACTATCATCACCCACGAAGTATTTATGAAAAAGGTAGATATATGTTAAATATGATGAAATTATTTAATACAAATATTTACCCCAAGTTCTGTTGTTGCATTTCACAACATTTCTTGTATTCTCATTGATCGAGATCGATCACCTGACAGCCTATATATAAATTCTACCAACCCGATGATATTCTCGTTAAAAATACGAAGATGAAGTGGTGTTTCAATCCGATGAACTATACAAGTAATGCTGGACAAAGCATTTCATTACACTCCCTGTGATCATTAAAATAGCATTTATTAAATAATGAATTAACTTATTATTCTATAACATATATATTTAAAGAAATCATCTTTTCCAATTACGATATTAAAAATATTAAAAGATCAACAAAATGCATTTATTTAAAACATGATTTGCACCAAACTCGCTTTCTTCAAACCTTATTTGCAAACATTTATTTCTTAGTTAAGGAAAACTATGGCAAAATTAAAAATATATTTTTAAATATCTTGATTTTTAACTAAACCGTACATATGTGGGAAAACCATCAAATTGGTTGGTGAGATCCTTGCCAAAAATGTATCTCTATCGGATGGTTAATATAGGTTAAATATTAATTAACATAATGATCAAACAAGTCACGTAGTAAAAGAAATAATGAATATAATTTTCACTCGACATAATGATTGGGAGGATGTCCATTAAGATTATTTCTTTTACTCTTTCTCCGTTGTTTCTGCCTGCTAGCATCTTATTAGGTGTGCTCAAGAAACAAAGAGGAAAGAGGAAAAGAAATAATTTAAACCTGGCCATCGAGCACTGCGGCTTCCTGGCCATGGTAAAGCCTAAAAACTGGCCAGTAGCTTTCTTCAATTGTTTTCCGTCACTTCTTCAACCATTGTATGTAACAATACGAACAATATTGAACCTACACGCACACTCGCTTCCGAAGAATTATTCTCAAGATTCTACCAATATAACACCAAGTAGACTGGCAAAGATGGCTACATCAACCATCTCAATGAGGAGAAAATCAATATTACTCTACAAATTGAAATATAATGCATACACTAATACAAACAAGCATAAGAATAGGAAAACATAACTACTATAGTTATTGGACTGATTACTTCACAAGATTTAAATCAAGATACATTTAGCAGCGCATCCCCCCATATAGTTACATACAAGAAGTGAGCTAAAAGGAAAAAATGCAAGATTACAAAGGATTTCTTCTTCCTCGCATGATCCTCACATTTTCATAATACAAAAAGTCATCAACTAAATAGGTTCGTTAGTGATTTTGAATATTTTCAACATTTCCGTGCCTCACATCTTATCTGCAAAAAGAAAGAAAAACAATCATATAGAGGAAGAACATATGAAAAACAATCCAAATATTGAAAACAGTGCAGAAACATCTGCTATATGCTTGCAAAATCGTCAAATGGTAAACTTTTTATCAAAAACTGAACCAAGATAAAAAGAGGTATCCTGCAAGACTCATAATATGAATTTCTCAACCCTCCACATAGCACACACCCTCCACCATCCAACTCCCCATATTTTCGATACTTACATGTCTCTGGAAGCTATCACTTTAATGTGAATCTCCAAAACCACTTCCCTAGTAGGCCCTGTTGTTGCTTTTTGTTTTAACTGGATAGGCTTTCCTGTTAGGCCTCATTGAGAGTACAATACTCCCAATGCCCAAGTGCCCGGACAGAGAAAATTATAAACGTTTCTATTTCGCTTTTTTGTTTGTACAAATTGCTGATGTGAAAAGTTTTTATAGCTTCAGATGGATGTGAAATTAATTATTTCAAGAAACATGACTCGCACCGTTCCATGTCATGGTCCCGGTAGGCCGATTAGTTACGTGCCCGACCAAAATTTTGATGGCTTCATGCGCTTTTTACCCCCGTGATAGGTAAGGCCTTCATGACTCACCGTGGCTCACACCGACTCACCCACATCCTCACCCCATTCCCAAAATTTAACATCCCCGATGAGCGTACCATTTGTGGGACATTCTCACCACCATATAAAATGGATACCAAGCAAAAAGTATGAAAGTAAAACTGCCAAAGAAATCAGGATAGTTCAAAAATGAACTAAACAATCCACACACAAAAAATTGAAATAAAGAGACTGATAATGCACAAATTATTTAGTTTTGCATGTGTATCAATGGAAAATATCATACCGCTACATGTGAAGGGATAAAATCCAGAACATCAACAATCTGCATGAAATAGGCATCAAAGGACATGAAAATGCTTGAACGACTCCAAAGGACATAAAAATAAACAAAATTTTCCCTTCATATGAAGATGTTCATTCATGCCAATATTAGATGAATCAAATTAAAGAACCCTGATCAAGAAGTAGAAGGTGATGAGAAAATGGTTTCCAAGCCCCAACCCCCCACCCCACAAGAAATGTCATTTGAATCTGTGTGCTTTGATACCGGTCACAAATGTGAGTATTACTGCTCAAAACCATGATAAATTTCCCATTCATGCATGCCGCATTAAACTACGACTAATGAATACGGTAGTCGGTTCCGTAACCCTAAGTCCAATTAGTCATCCCCGGAAGCCTTCTTTGATTTCATTGGGACCTCAATAGCAATATTTACATCTTATGTCTGCACAACAACCACATAATGTAAGATATTCATCTCGCATCAACTGGGAAAGTAACTCAACTAAAAAAGCCCAACATATAAATTGAAAAATAAGTTCTCAAATTAAAAACCACAAAATTCATATGATGATAAAAGTAATGCATTAAGAAAGGGTGTTAGGACCACATGCTGGGTGGTGAACACAAAGAATGAGGACCAAATGATAAATAATGGGAGCAAATGTATTCATATTCATACACATTCAACATCGGATTCTGACTTTTGGCCTTACAAGAACGCCGACATGCACTCCAGCTGCAGACAACCCGCACTCGATCGTGGTTCCTTTCCCTCCCAACATCCATTTCACATGCACCGGGTTGGATTTAGACGTCCACTTCCGTAGAAACAGGCCGCACGACTCGTGTGCTACAATCACTATGCCATCATAAAGGGCCACTCATCTTCAATATTGAATATCAGATGGAAAAGTGGGTGCCCACGGTCGTAGTACGACCGTAAAGGTAGCAGCGCTTTCTACAAACAACCAATCAACACAATGATGTCGACATGCCGATATAATATGGTTGCCACGGGAAGCCATATGTTAATGTCTTTACACATGTGCACGTTTTTTCATGTAAGGTCACGCGATGAGTTCGGCCCCTCCTAGACTTTACATGGAATAGGCCCTTCTCGTGATCGTAAAGGACAATTTCCATCGAACCAGCCTTGACAACACGGCCCTGGATCTGCGCATCAACGTACGGAGTGAATTGCTCAGTGGATGCCAATCTATTAGCACCTACTTCTCTTCTTGCAACAAAGTAACCGTTGAGACGGAAAAAGGTCAACTGTACTAATGCGCTATCGAGGCTTCGAAAGTCTTTAAGGACACGGTTGTTAATTCTGAAATGTTTGTCATTAATCCATATCTTCGACCGCCAGGTGTGAAAGAGCCTACAATCGAAAGGACCGCCTGCCATTGTAATGCTTCTCGGAATTAATCTCCAATTGTATTTCATGCTTTTTGAATTTTCGTTTCGTATCGCTTAAAGCAAATACAAGAAACCAAATTCTTCAAAATTTTATCTGAACCGTCATAAAATTGCTAGCTAAATGACGCATGCAAACCCGTGATATGTGAAATGGTGTAGCCCAAATCCGGCATGAGGATCGAATTATTGTCGCTATGATTCTCGGATGTCTGGTTCATATAACACAAATTCCCGGCCTTTGAGTAACGTGGTTTCTAATACATGCCAAGAACCATCCCCAACTGTCAGTATTCTCGCCTTCTGTAATAGCAAATGCCAGTGGAAACAGCTGATTATTTCCGTCACACCCCATAGCAATCAATAACTTGCCTTATACTTCCCATGAGTGATATAAATGTGTACCATCTATACTTCATTACTTGACGACAATTTGAACCCTTCATAATGGATGGCTTGAATGACCGTAACACACGTTGAATATCTCGTTGTTTGGCATGTTGGCCACATGTTTTCCAAACAACAAGACATCTGTGATTTCCACGTTTATGCCCAAGAACAAACGTGGCAACTCAGTATATGCCTCAGAGAAGTCACTAAATAACTGTCTAATTGCTTTATGCTTTCCATCCAACGCTCAGATGATGTTACTGATATCCCATTTTCCATCACACTCATCAATAGCAAATAGCTGACAATGTGAATCGCGCTCCGACCATCGTCTTTTATATGAGTCGAACCAATCGAGCTCCACTCGATGATGGTCCCTGCTCGCCATGATTGACACAAGTATGTTGCTCCAAGATATTTGTTGATAACAAATAAGGAAGTATCTTTTGATGACCATTGCACTAAGCTTCCATGCACAAAGGACATTCTTCAAATTTCTCTACATCTTAAAAACGAAAGCACTTTTGGAGGATGCAAATAACGACATACTCTTTGATGTGCTTTAATGGAGTAAATCTTGGTCGCCTTGCAAATCAGATTAATTAAAAATCCTGCCTAATTACGACTTCCACTAATTATTGTGCAAGAGGTCACCCATGGAGTCTCACCAACTTGCCACAAGAATATCTAGTTTTCAACATGTTCAAATCGAGGTGTTGGTGGTAAGTGATAGGTGTATGATGGCTCATCCGATGTCTCATCATCCGGTGATTCGATACATCACAAGACGGTAAGCCAGGCAGACATATATCCCTTTGTTCATTCTCCGTAAAGCTTGGTTGAAAGCTCGGGAAGAATGATGCATGTCGATCAACTTCAACATCCGCATCGCCACGGATTCATCATCAACATCCCATCATTACGCTCTTCACTGCACCGCTCTTCATCATCTACATTTATTCCGTATCCCAGATCGATCAATTACTAGCCCACAACCGTAGTCAAACTGCGGCAACGCTAGGTGGTCATAACAACAAATCTTCATGCCCACCCACGATCGGGTTTAATTGCGGCTCGACACTCACAACTTTAATGAACAACTTCAATTTCCTCAATGGTTGCTGTGTTTACTAGATCCAACATTTCCTCACAAGACACTACTATCATCCCCAAGACCGAAAAGGTCGAACCTATTTCCATTTCTAAGTATGATACTTACAAATGAGTACTAATTTGAACTCGTTGTCAATCTGTCTTTGAGTATACCATATCAATCACCTCGAACGTATCCAACTCCAAGATCTTCAAAGGCGCAATACAAGTTTCGCCTCCTCATATTCTATTATTTGTTTTAGTCCTCACTATTTGTCCATTATAGTAACATATCACGGAATTGTTGAAACAAACACATATTCGACCAGACATAATGGTGTCACATGAATTAAACAATATCAGAGGTCAAGTAATATATATCAAATCAGAGTACCCTTCCATTTCACTCATTTATAACATCATTACAATGTTTTATACTTAATATAGTGTTTGATTTTATTTCATAACTGTAGGTTTAATTCGAATATTAATTTGGAAGCCATCTTAATGGTGTAGGCTTTCCTACCATGGAGCAACATTATAATGCCAATGAGAAGCCATGAGACGCCATTACACCGCCCTGCTACGAAAGCAAACTATCATTCAAGTTTAATGCATACATTATTGAAATAGAGCATTTCAAGTCCCACAAGTTGTAAAGATACGCACTACGTTGTGATAAACACCTTTGAAAGTGAGTGATAGTAGAGATACCCAAAGGAACATACACATCTTTCCCATATTATTCAAAAATTGTAAAGCAACTACCACCAACAAGCACATCTAAATTTTATCTAAGACATAAACAAACGTCTTCAGAATTAGTAATATTACTTCATACTACACCAAAATTTGGATCTAAACACCAAACACCCTGACTAAATAACCTTTATTTCAAAGCATATGCCACCCGAAAAATGTTTACGATATAACTTAGCTTTCAGAAAAGCAAAGTGTTCATGTTCAAGTTCATGCTTATAAACTGTAGTAAAAAATAAAATAAATAATAAATAAAAAGCAAACCTCCAATGCTCCATCTGGTGATGCATACACAAATGAATCAAATTCCCTCAAATTGGGTTAAAGGAAGAAAGAGTAAAGACAAGAAAATTATGAGTTTGATCCCATTAACATTTTTCCAATATATTTTCCCAAATTGCACTTCGACCCATAATGAATACATTAAACACCAATTTTTTATCTCGTTTTCTTTTTCTTTCCTATTGTGAGGTAACCAAGCAAACACTTTGATATTTAGAATTGGAAGTCGTATTGACAATGTCATAGCCGCATAAATGCATCGAATTCATGGTCTTCTTCTCGCATTCTCGCTAATATGTGTATGCGTGGTTTTTCGAGGTGCATATGAATCAAAATAATGACTCATATATTCACCTAGAATTGCACTTCTCCGTTCCTTCAAATCCTCCGAGGCTTTTAATTTCGTAAGATTCGCTTAATTTAAAGTAACTTTTATGATTTTCAATCACATACCCTCAAAGAGTTTTAAGTTTATGCATGCATATTCCTGCTTATGATCAAACACCATCAGCGGTCAACAAGAGAGTATATTCCATCCAAGTTCATATCGCAAGGTAAAATAAAACCAACAGAACAAATTTATCAACTAAAAACGACTATTTTAAAGTCCCGACGAATCCCATTTAATCAATGCTCAATACTCTGAAGGTCAACAGCTTGAAGCTGCCCAAACCTGAAAACACATATAACCACCCATTATCATCAAAAAATAAAATCCTGAAATATAGAGATTACATTTTACAGAAAAAGATAGAATGTGACAAAGAAGTAATCACTACCAACTTAAGGGGGATCAGAGCACCTGAGCAAGAGAAAGAATCTCAAGAAGAGAAAGGAAAAGGCAACTTAAGATCTCAGTTACGTGATACTCGAGTGATTAGAGGTTGAGCCCAATGGTAGGACGTATAAGCCATTGCAAAATATCAATTCGTCGAAGTTAAATTGGTATTCTCAAAAATTTGATGAGGGGAAACCGGTTATAAGCTGTTTCATAGGGGAAACACAATTCATGCCCTGCCACCATCAACAGGCTAGTGTCGTTTATTATCCTACCAGCACCAGAGCCAGAGGACATGAGATTTCCATTCACAAAGCATTCAATCTTTTCCTCATTACATTCCGGAGCTCAACCTAAGGTACCGCTCCAATCTCTATGCCAAACCCAATGAATTCACTACTTTTGACCGCATGCAAAGGAATTGAGGAAAAAATTAAATCTTCTTCAAATTTCACATATAGGCTCAATAATACGTAAGAAAAATCACTTTACCTAAAGCCTGGTGGTTTCTCCTCATTCTAGTTGATTTTTCTGAATTTTTTGTTATTTTCGTTTCCTCATTTTTACTTTCTAAGAAGAAAAAAGTGAGAGATTACATTGGAATCAATGTTCATTGATATTTTTTTGTTTTCATTAAATAACCATGTCCACGCCCCGACCACATAAAGGGGCACAAATGCTTGTTCAAGTGAGAAACCTATACGCATTCCAGAGGTATGAACCGTAAAGGAGACAAAGCCACCCGAGCCTGGGGACTCGCGAGGATCAAGCTTTCACCGAACACGAGAACACGTCCTCACCATCTCTTCATAGCATTAAAAATATTTTATATTTATATAAATGAAATCGTACATCACGCATCATCACCCCTCCTCCCCTAATATATATATCGTTTATCGCATTTCACAAAGTAGCGCGAGTCATGGAAGGCGTGCAATGTAGGCATTAGAGGCCACAGTTTACACCACATATCGGGTTGTCCGTTTATGTCTCCGTCATTAGTTCTTCTGGCCATGTCATGTCCTCCCGCGTTTCTCCATGCCCCCTCCACGACTTCGCAGAGGGGTATATACCACGTGCTTCTCATCTCCAATCATGCAACTCCACCCCAATTAATGGTTCATTTGTTTACCCATTTTGAAATCCACTGCTTTTAAACAAAGAAACATCGCGATTCATTTTGAAAACACAAAAACACTAATCTCATACGCTTTTCAAAAATGGGAAAAACACTACTTTAACTGCCAAAACAAGAACTCATTAAGATTCCTCCATTCACTGACTTGAAATCCATAAATGTGCACCCAAACCTGTATTAATGATGTAAATGAAAACGCTTAAACAAAAACCTCTCGCTTTTGCATTCAATTTATCAATCAATTCACATCGCCCATTGTAAACCGCAAGAAATTATAGTGTAGAAGCAAAGAAAATGTACCAAGGTGTCATATAGTATTTCTGTCACCAGACTAGCCACATAGATCGCTTTACCCGATAGGGCTTTATACAACTAGACTAGAGATTCAGTTGATCAAGCGCCTACACCTTCCAAAAGTGAACTCTGATCACCCACCCTTTTCTCATCAAATGCTATGGATCAATGACCCCACATAGATCGAGAAGATCGATAAGGGGGAGAATGCTGAGAAAAAGCCCTAAGTCCATCTGACGAGACGACAATTGTCGCTTCGCTCGAACGCCGCTTTGAATTCAGAATTGCCTGTGATTGCCAACGACGCAATTTACCATCCAAAGCCATTGCTTCAACGACCGCAATTACCGCAATTTCAAACGCCACGCCATAGCTACGGCCAGACGTCCAAAAACCGTTGCTTCCAACGCCATGACTTAGTTTGGAAAATATTTTCGATGCAAGATCTATTTTAATTTTTTTTGCCAAACACTGCATTCGCACAAACTCGGCTTCATTGAGACTAGAGGGTATACAAGACGAATGAACACTCACAGATCTGGTTTTGTTTGTGTAAGCAGATGATGTCAGTTCTTCATCATCCATCTATATTAATTATTATCCTTCAACTCGACACCATGGATATACTTAGATCATTTTTTTATTTCTCATTTTTAGTAATATTGACAGTAAAATTAGATTAACAGCTTATTATGCATGCAGATATTTTGATTAGATTAGATGTTTCTTAAAACATACATGCTCGGTTTTTGTGATTTCAGGTCTTATTATGAACCCATGATATATAATTTCACTAGAAATGAAAATTACAATCTCATTGTTTTAACAATTTTTTTAAATTTAAAAGATGTTATAATCATTTTCTATTTTTATTTTTATTCTCGTAAAATAAATATTTTTAGTTTTTTTACTTAATTCTAAATATAATTTAATTTTTGTAAAATAATATTTTTAGCTTTTAGTTTGAGTCTTTAAATCTGTGTTAAGGGACTCTTTGAAGATTTCTTAATGTATGGTGATGAGGAGTTGTTAAAGAAAGGGCATTATGGTTTTTGTTTTAAATAGCAAGAGTTTAATATATTTGAAATTGTGATAGTTTTTGCTTTGCTTCGTTGTAAGATCAAAAAGGTTAAAAAAGATTATCAAACATGATTTTCAAATTTTTACAATTTATATAAACAATTCGGAGAACAAATAATAATGCAAATAAAATTAACGACAAATGTTTTATCTGGGAGAAACGTTTCGCTGGCTTTAGTCATACAACATTAACGTGATTCTAACGAGCCGCCCATCACGAATTAAGCTTGAAACATTATACTAACTAAAAGAGGAAAAAACTGAACTTACCTATTGTGTTTTAAAGTTCAGCACTGTGCAAAGGTGGTAAATGCAAAGGTGAAAAGGGATAAAAGTTTTAGCAAATGGGGCGCCACTACGTTGTTGAAGAAGAACTAGCTTCACCAAAAACGCATTTCGTGGCTTCTACTATTATGTCATGGAGGGACAGGAAGGTTATAATTTGAAGATGTGCTCGTTAACGTGGTCCGGTCCGTATCGTATATAGGGTATTTATACTCTTTTTCACATACCAAAATATTAAATATGAAATTCGTGCCCATGTGATGTGACAAGAAACGATCACTAACAAATTACCATATTTAGAAGCACAACATTTACTCATAATTGACAAAATGGAATGGTTACACTGAGATCTAGTGGAGGCAAGCTATATTTTATTAGATAAATTAATGTCGAAAGAATTATTGTATACCCCTAACCCAAGAATTATTACGAGCCTTAAAACTACCATGCGCCCCCATATGCCATCAAACAGACTAACGGAAATTCTGGATGCCTAGTCTCAAGAAAGCACAAATTTAACCCTCTAATCTAACGCTTTCTTAGGAAAAGTCGGGTCTCACTTAGAGCATTGCCAATTTAAGACCTGATGATGAATGCCTAAAGTCATTTAAATCGAGATCTCTACTAATCATTCCGGCTCAAATTTGATTTATTATGTAAACTCAGAAAATAAACAATTGAAGCGTCACACCATTTGGCACGCCTCCCATTGATATGGCATGTTATCATTAATATAGAATTTTCCGACCATCTTGCACCATGTCTCGCTTATCATGTTGTAACCTCTACGCAGATCCGACATGAGCACGCAAAGAATGCAGAAGAAGTAGTGAGAGACAACTCTCGCTGAGTCAGTTTTACAGATGCGTGCTTCGAAAATTAATAATACGAAACACCTCAGAACACAAACAACCGTAACAACCAAAATTGTCTACATGCATGTCTGCTTCATTCTGGTCCAGCATTACACCAAACTCTTATGACCACTTACTACCTAGACGTTAGCAATCTACGCATTAATAGTTTCTACAAGTATAATACACAAATGGTCGAAGAAAACATTTATCCGAAATGCATATAATTTAAATGATAATCCATTCATCCTTTTTGCATCCATGGTACATAATGAATTAGAAATTGGTTCTTACAACACCCCGCTTTTATTTATGCAACTGATTGTTCGAAAATCTTTGTCCTATCCCAAATTTAGTCCACTCGACATGTTTGTATCCAAATATCTCACATAATATGTGGTGGTCCAATATGGGTATAACTGCTTTTTTTTTTCAAGAAGCAAACCTAAGTCAATCTATCAAGAGTCATATAACCAACTTAAAAGGAGAATGTAGGCCTACTAAGTGCAAGATATTCACGTAAGGATGACACAAAGAAAGAACAACTTCAAGCAGGCTTCTAAGAAGCAAGGGTCAGCCACTTCAACCAAGCCAGAGACAAAGTCACTGGGTACGCCTCATCGTTGCATGTAATTTAAGTATTTTATTGATCGATGATACAAGAATGTTGATTGAAGCACCCCTTTGAAAATGGAAGGCAAATCCAACTCTCAGCAATTCGTGGTCCAATTTGTAGCCAAGTGCATAAAATAAGCGCAATACATTCTTGCTTACTTTGCTTTCCACCATAGCCCTCACCAGAACTGAAATTTGATCGCACTGCAGCCCCCTCATGGCACCCCCAATATGCCGAACCATCCTACATGATAAAAAGTTCTAAAGAATATTGTTTGAATCAAATTATGAGATAATGGATACTACTTAAAATGTCAATAATGAATATGGGAGATCTTTGTTTTGATTCACTGGATTAGATAGCGACAATTACAATGAAATGCCACTTTTCTTTCACAATCTAAATTTCTTCCTGGTTTTTGGTAGAGATGAGTGATTCTTCTCTCTTTCGCTCGCTTTTTTGAGAAGATGATCGAAGTTTTGTATACAAACCTTTTTTTTTAATTCTATTAATCTAGCTAAATCGACACTAACATCAAATTTGACACCTTACAAAAAGAAATCGACTACAATGAAAGCATTTACGTGAGATCAAATATGATTTGTGAGTTAAAAGACACCGGGTCATGTGTCGACCGACGAGCAACAAGTCCAGCCAGACCGCCTCGTCACTGGGAGCATATGAAGATGCATTTGACGCACAACGAAAATATCCGAACACTGGATGATGTGGTGCTCCATCTTGAGCTAGAAGAAGAAAGAATTGAATCTACCAAAATTAATACAAATGTGGTATACGGCCGAATCTAGCTCAAGAAAGCTTATGGGCTAAAGCGCAGGTGGTCAAGGTATTTTCCAAGACAAAAACAAGAAGAAAGCTCATTTCAACAAGAAACATGGTAATGACCAATACAGGAAAGGAAAACGTTCTTTCAAGAAGAAAAACATGGCCAAGATCAAATGCTTCAATTGTAATATCAAAGGGCATTTTGCACGAGATTGCCCTGAACCTAAGAAGGTATTTGGCTATACTAAAGTTAGTGAACTTTGCGTAGCTAGTTCTGTTTTTCTAACAGATACATATCCTTTGTATTTGCAGACTCGGGCAACGGACTACAACAGATGTAGAGACCTTCGTGGAATTTTCGCTAATACCATGGAGCAAAGTGGGATCTACGCTACAACAATGCAAGAGTCATAGCTCAAGGAATAGCACATGCAAGTTACCAGGAGGTGGCCTACTATTGCATGATGTTCTCTATGCTCCGCAGATTTGCCGAAATTTAATTCTAGTGTTGGTTCTGTTAAAACTAGGTTTTAATATGTATCTTGCTAAGAACAATATTGAATTGTCTCTAGGAACTACTCATTATGGATCCGTTATGCATGAATGGTTTTATGGGTCATGGATACTGATTATTATGAATGTAATTTGAGTTATTCTATGATAACGTCTTCACATAATTCTGAGATAGATGTGAATTTATGGCATGCTCGGCTTGGCCATATTGGTCAAAATCGAATAGATAGGCTAGTTAAACAAGGACTACTGCCTAATTATGACAAGTGAGATTCATACTGCGGAGACCGCCTCGGCCGGGTAAAAGTACTTAAAACCATTTGCAAAGGAACCAGAGCGCATTTCCTTTGCACTGGTCCATTCCGACATATGTGGTCCAATGAGGAGAGCAAGGCATCGGGCTTATTATTTCATCACATTTACAGATGATTATACTCGCCTGTATCGGCTTATTTGATAAGTCATGGAATCGTAGGCAATAAGTTGCTTCCAAGCTATACGAGCTTAGTCAGAATCAATTAGATAGAAAAATAAAGCATTAAGAACCGATCGAGGTCGTGGAATATTTGTCCGATAAGTTTAGACAACTATGTGATGAAAAAGGAATTCAACATCGCCTGACTATTCCACCTGACCCACAACAAAATGGTGCCGCGAAAGTTAAGCAATAGAACGCTCCTCAAAATGGTTAGGTCTATGACGGCACAAATTATTAATCACTTTTTGGGGTGATGCACTATTAACTGCCACATTTATCCTTAACCGTGTGCCTAGCAAATCAGTTCCCACTACTCCATATGAGTTATGGACAAAAAGAAAACCTGACCTAAGTGTTTTAAGACCATGGGGATGTGCAAATTTATAGCCTCTACTGCACTCCACATGGTAAACTAAAGTTCTGGGAAAGAAATGTATCTTTATAAGATACTGCGTAACATTCGGAAGGGTATGTGTTTATAGGTGAACACACAGGGGAGTCTCACGTAATTTGAATCGAGATGTCACATTCTAGAGAATGATTTTCCTCAACAAGGTGATAATAATAAAGCATCATTTTCTACGACCATGGATTTCGTGGATCAAGACTCACTTCATTCGAATGAGAGCATTTTAGAAATATGTTTCCAACCCAAGTGCGAATGATAATGATCTTGACTTCAAATAGAAGTAATCCAAATGGGAGTACTCAAACAACTAATGATCCTCGGTCCAAGTGGGAGCAATTTGAGGACACAGGAATTGCTCTTCCGTAACCTAAATTGCGCATTTAGTGGTACAAGGCATTCCCCGTCGTCGTTTTGACATTGAGGGTGGTGAAGCCTTTGTAGCCATTACACAAGATAAAGATGAGCCAAGGAATGTCACAGAGGCTCTCTCGGGCCTTGATAAGGAAAACTGGACAAAAGCAATGGAGGAAGAAATGGAGTCTATGAGATCAAATCAAGTTTGGGAACTGATCTTCCGAAGGACGAAGGCCATCGGGAATAAATGGGTTCTCAAAATAAAGCTGCAAGGCTGATGGGCACAATTGATAAATATAAGGCTAGACTAGTAGCGAAAGGCTACACACAACAGAAGGAATAGATTACAGGAGGGAAACCTTTTCTCCTCGCTGTAAGATTCACCAATTCGCTTGATACTAGCTATCGTGGAAAGTATGGATTCGAATTACATCAAATGGATAAAGATGATTTAAATGGTGATTTAGAAGAGGAATTCACATGCAAAGAACTCAGAAAGGGTTTTGTTAACGGTTAAGAAAATAAAGTTTGTAGACTTTTAAGTCCATATATGGCCTAAAGTGCCTTTCAAGACAATGGTATATTCGCTTTCCATAATACGATCATATTAAATGGTTTATTATGATCACGGCTCATTGTGTATATATAAAAAGATCATGGACAAGTTTATAATTATGTCATTATATGTCGATGATATACTTATAAATCAGAATAATAGTGAGTATATCAATGAAATTAAAGGATGGTTATCATCCAATTTCGAGATGAAAGATACGGTGAAGTCGCTTATACTCGAGTTAAGATTCTAGATCGCTTCAAAGAAATTATCATCTCCTCGTCACAAGTCTACGCTGGGGATCAATAAGATCCTCGAATCCATTCCACGCAAAGATTCCAAACCTGATCGATACCCTATCAAGTAAAGCGTGAAGGTCTTACCAAGAATGTGTCCTAAAACTCCATGCAAGGCGATAAAGAGGAAAGTTCCCAGGCTGGGCGCATTGGAAGTCCGACGCATGCCATGCATGTGTACAAGACCGACATTCGCTTGGGTCAAGGCATGGTAAGTCGATATCACCCAACTCCAGACCGCACATCGAAAAAGAAAGCGCTAAAAGGATACTAAGGTACCGGTAAGGAACCGCTACTTCATTCATCAGGTTACGAAGCGAAATGATCCGCAATTAAAAGGCTACACCGACGATCATGAGACTTCTGCATGAGAGAAAGTCTACTGGGTACATCTTCACTCAACAATGGCGCTATATCACGGAGTAGTAAGAAGCAATCCCGCATAGCCTCATTCACAATGGAAGTCGACCTGTAGCTTTTTCCGCTGCCAAGAAGCATCAGGCTCAAAAAGTTTTTTTTGATCACTGGGTAAATGCTAATAAGGCTGACATTCAAATCTTAGTGAACTGTGATAGTCAAGCGGCACAGTACTACACAAAGGACCCTAAGTATCACGGCAAACCAAACACGTATATAAAGTATAACTTTGTAAAGACATTATCATGACAATAAGAAGCGAAATACCATGTAAAGATATCCCTACGCGTGAAATGGTCATGGTGATCCCTCGACAAAACCAATTCTCAGATACATATTTATAGCATGTGAAATCTCAAGGATTGCGTAGAATATGATATACTTATTATATGGTTTCCCAACAATGTTCATGTTGTATTAATGTTCAAAATAATAAATATGTTGCTATAAGCCTACACTTATGTTTGAGTGTTTAATTTTTTTATTCACTCGATTTATCAAAAAGTATGTCTGATGCATAAAGAGATTAGACCTCTCACACGTAATTGCCTCTCATTAATTTTGTAGTCGATGAGAGATGTGAGACAATGTTGCTTATTATCTAAGGATAATCGAGCCGTTTAAAATATGAATGTCGCCTTGTTAACAAACAAGACGATCTTATTAAAGATTGTAAGTGAATTAAATAATAAAAATTCACTTATCTGCCTATGTCGCAAGATTTGAGTTCTAATGAACATGTTAAGTAGACAAAGTAGAATTCCGCTTAGACATTAAGAATGTTCCGAATCCATTATCCGACGGTATTAATACATTACATAAAGACATACACCCATGGGAAAAGAGAAAATACCGTGAGCACGTGTTTCATACCATGTGTGCAAATTATGACTAATATAGGTAATCAAAGCTCGTATCTCACTTGATGCGTGAGACCGAGTAAGGAATAAGAGCCTTATATTTATACCCTTACGACTCTATTCTATCCCAAGACTTAATTTATCACTTACTATTTCCAGAGTGTTACCAAAGGACTATGAGAGATTCAAACAAACCTGGCACTACCGGAAAAGCAAATTAAATTAAAGTTAAGAGATTCGAGAAGCAGGAAGATCATTAAACGTATCACATTTTGTTTGTATTCACGGCATACCAATTATAGAGTGTTCTATAATTGTGAATACTGTATATGATATATAAGATCGAGATCGTTTGAGATTTGAATGTGATAAAATGATTCAGGTATCAGATACTTAAGTCTACTCATGATCTTCTTGTTTGTCGAGAAGCCATATATTCCTAATGTGATGTATAAAGAAAGAGCTCTCGAAGTATGCTGGTCACACGATTCATTTTTCTTTGTATAATTGGTAGAGTATAAGAGATGATGTTCTTTATATGATATTAGAGAGAGCATGGATCCCATTTCGTGCGAGTGTGGGAGATGTTGATTTGAGTCGTCTTCAATCCATGACCCATGATCCATGACCCAACTCAATTTTGAATTCAAAATTGAGTTGGGTCATGGATCATGGGTCATGGACCCATTTTGGGCGACCCAACTCTAAAATCCAACAAATATAAACACAGGAAATTGTATTCCTACTCGCACGCAACTAATGCATGAAGTGAAGAGGGTCCAGTGTTACCAAGGATCAGGTCGTCAGATCACATAATACTGAACTTCCTGGGCTTACATGCCCCGGTAATGGTGCGGTATTACTAGCCTTTATTGGTTAGCCAAACAAAAGCCTTAAATCAATAAAGAACCCATCACCGAGGTTAATATGAAGCTAAATGCAAGATTACTCGTCACAACATGCCGTGATTGCAATGAGTCGAATGCGACTATGATGCAGAATGCGAACTGGTTCGCCGTCGAGGCGAAATCCTTCGAGATTACGGCGGAGGGTGAAGGTAAAAAAACAAAATATGTTATTACTGAACGGAGTAGAGGCAAGGTATCATGGATTCACTTTTCAGAAGAGGGGCTATTCAACCCAATGAGGAATGTGGACGAGTGTCGACGCGTCTATTCCAAGCAGGCAGATCCGTAGTGACACGGAGGGAACACGGACGATTCTAAGGTGCCTGAGCTGCAAGGGAGAACCATGATGGGAGGTTCCCCGCTCTGCTCGCAAGGACGCGAAGGCAAAAAACACCGGGCCGGTTTTTCCGTAATGGCGGGTTTGTGAACGGAAAGGCTTATTGAAGAGAAATTCAAGAGGGATAGCCCAATACGAGGAATTTCCCTTCGACTATCATTAAAGCAAGATCGACAAAGGAGGGAAAGAGTGAGGAGACTGGAGAGGAATGGCCCCTGCAGTTAAAGATCCACTGGGACTTCCGAAGTGATAAGGTATGGGGCGAAGAAAATTGGCAGGCTGCACAACGCGGCCGTGGATGTAGAGACTGTGGTTCCTGAAGGAGATGTAGTTACCGCAGCTGGAGCTTGGATCTGGGACGGAAGAAAAGCGGAGTCCATTGTTGAGGAAAAAAGGTGTGAGACTCTGTTTAGAGAAGCCTGGAGACTCAACGGTGGTTTAAAGGTAGCCGCCTTAAATGAAGACCCTTGTTTTTTGGAGTTTAACTGTCATGAGGCGGCCAGTCCTTGAGACTCGGAGAAGAAATTCGTAGAAGGCATTGCAGCTGAGAGATGGAACTACACTGGATGTACCGTGAGCAGTGGTCGCAAAGTAGAATGGGGTTGGGGAGTGGTGTGGCTCCCACTTCACCTGTGGAAAACGGAGACTCTAAAGAGAATAGGTGACGCCTGCGGAGGCTATTTAGCCATTGACAAAATCACAGAGCTGAGAGGGAAATTAGCTAGGCTAGATTGTTATAAAAAGACAGGTTTCCCACAAGCACAATAAATATTTTGAAGGCCTAAGATCTTCAGCTTCGTGATCCGGTGGGAGGTCCGACCACGGGTAACAAGATGTGTATTCGTGGTATGCTACTAAATAAGAGTTCAGTTGAAGAAGACGACTGAGAGCCACGCTACTAAGAGAGTGGGTCTCGATTGCCGTAGCCGCAATGCCGACAATGAGAGAGGAGATAAAACAAAATGACGCACTGGGCAGCCGCGCATGTGGCAGCCGATGCAGCTCAGGCGAGCAACACAAAGCATGGGGGTGGAGATCAAAGTGATGAGGCTACAAAGAAAAGATGGTGCAAATCCAAGTGGGGGTGGGTCGGGTCCACGGTAGCATGCGGCCCAACCGAGGGGCTTCGGACCACGAAATCTGCCAAACTGGCTCACCATCGGGCCAAAGACCGTCTTGATGATAGGAGTAACTCAAAAGGTTACACCATAAAAGGGACAAGAAAGGAGGGCTAGCCATTTGGGCCAACAATAAGGCCGTTTTGACTGGTACCCCGATTTGATGGGTTCAAACCTGTATGAAGATGCTAAATGCTCCTAAGTGCCCAAAAACAAATACAAAAAACAAGTGGAAACAGAAGTCTAAAAATGCGCCGCTTATTTCACCAGCCGCAAGATATCATGATTCAAGGGAAACGAGGGCGTGAAGATGAGGAGATCTAATTGCCGTGAAGGGCCTCTTTCATCCTCTGACGCCCGGATGATCCTCGCCTGACCTGGGGCCACCACGAATATGAAGAGAGAACAAAGGTTGAAGGATCGTTATAGTGCCGACCGTCGTGGAAAGCGCAATGAGAGATGTCGAATTCTATTTTTTTATTTCCCGGTTGGGCGGGGGTCCAAAGTGAAAAGGATATCCGAACGTACAAGCGCTAAATAATGATATGGTATCGAGGTTCTAAAGCCAGGTCGCCGAGGATTTCGAAGGTACACTTGCGCTCCGTGTACTAAACTGAGTCACCCATCTTATCTCGCCTCTCGTTGGATCGCCTTCTTTCCTGGGTCCGTCGCAACCGGGAATAGCCTCGAGGAAGCCGGAATCGGGGGGATTTAGCCCGCGAGAGCAAAGGATCACTACTCGCTTGGAATGGGGTGAGAAGAATTCAAGGATTTCTGACGCTATTATAATAACCGAGAGTTGTGGGACGGGGATGGGTGATGTAGCCAAGACACGTACTTGCGTTCGTTACTAAAAAGCTGGAGGATAGTCACTACTTAAACAAGTGAGTATCTAGTGGGATCCAACGCAGGGGTTGCGAAGCTTTAGATGCCGAGTCAAGCATGAAAATGCGTCCCAAAGAAATTCGTAATAAAAGAAAGGGTAATCCTGCAGAGTCAAGAAGTGAGAGAGGGAATTAAGGTGTCGAACGCACTAAATAGTGAATGAAGCGCCAAACAATGAAAAGAGACAGTGTATTGCTGAAGTTAAACAGTTACGCTTTCTCATGGAACGTTAGAGGTGCGAACAATTCGGACAAAAGGAATATCATCAGAAATTTTATTAGGTCTCGTGAGGCGGATCTGGTTTCGTCAAGTAAGAAACTAAGTTTCAAGAGATGTCCGAGGTCGATGCTCGTAGTCTGGGGGGTGGGTAGGATTGGCTGAGTGAGGGCTGGGGAGGCCTGAGGGTGGGAATTCCTGTGTTTTGGGATGTGAAACCAGGTGACGGAGGTCAGAACCGGTCACTTTTCTAAGCACTGTATTTTTAAAAATACCTAAGATTTGCTTTAAAGGCCTCACCTTGAGTCTATGGCTGCTGGAGAGAACAACTGAGTCGCTCGGGGAAGAATTAGGCCTGGGTGAAAGGGCTAGAGGCCATGGGGGCATAGGTGGAGATTTCCAATATGGTCCTATCTCCTAATGAGTGAACAAAAGGGCAGGTTGTGACTCTATGAGGCGCCGTGGAGCATGAACGAAGTAGACCCTAGATTCTTCGTGGCGGGACCTTAATTGAGGTGGCCTCGTTAATCGCAAGGTATGTCCCGCTGATAGATTCTAGCAATCGGGCACTGGGAAAGCCGTTTAAGAATGCGATCCAAAGTACTCCCGAGACTCAGGTCCGACCATCAGCCTTGCTACAGACAAAGGAGGGAATCAGGTCCTGACCACCCTCCGCTTTGAGACTATGCGGTTGAAATTAGATGGTTTCAAGGACCTTCTACGAGGGTGGTGGCAAAACTTGCACTTCTCTGGTTCCTATAGTTTTCATTTCTGGGTCTGTTAAGGCCTCAAAGGTATATCAGGAACTCAGAACAAAGAAGTTTTCGGAAGAGTGGAGGTTCAAAAGAAA
Organism: Tetrastigma voinierianum; assembly: GCA_016808115.1. NCBI lineage: Eukaryota > Viridiplantae > Streptophyta > Magnoliopsida > Vitales > Vitaceae > Tetrastigma > Tetrastigma voinierianum. Next base: position 50,630 of record JAEQBH010006548.1, on the reverse strand, counting down.
GAGGCCTTGAGCAGGATCTCGTTTTGGGATGACTTGGAGAAGGAGAAGGCCCTGTCCTTGGAAGATACTGAGGAGAGGGAAAAGGCTAGAGAGGAGTTTAAGAAGTGGGTGGAGTTAGAAGAGGTATCCTGGAGACAAAAATCTAGGGAAACTTGGTTGAAAGAGGGGGACAGAAACACAAGATTCTTTCAAAGGATGGCCAATTCTAATAGGAGAAGAAACTCCATTAGGAACATCAGCATCACGAAGATGTAATAAGGATTCAGACAAAGAAGGTCCAGGGAGCTCAAGATCCTTTCTGGCCTTCGGAAAGCAACTCGGTGGTGCCCGCCTTCCCCGACTTCCTGCCTCAACGAGATCGGGCCGACTCAAGAGCTGTCGAAGAAATGTTTACGTATATGTTCCTTGCAGCTAATCGGGCTTAATGTGATAAAGCCTGTGTCCCGATGGTTTCTCGTTTTGAATCTTTCACTGATTTTGTGAAATGTGAGGTTTCGGGTTTTAAGGAATTCTTTGAACATAACCGCTTGTCAAAAGTTCGAATGCTACTTTCGTCCCGATTCCCAAAGGAAGGAAATGTAGAGGATCTAAAGGACGGAGAATCCACCAGCTTAGTAAGTTTGAAATGTACCTTATCTAGTGTTTGGCTAATAGAATCAAAAGGCATGGGTGATTATCACAGCTCAAAAATGCGTTTCATAGGCAGACAAATTCGGTGCGCCTATTGCTAATGAGGCAAAGATCTATCCTAAGAAGAAAGAGAACAGGATTCTCCTCTGTAGCTGATATTGAAAAGGCTTATGATCACATTAGTCGATTTTGCTTCCGATTATGAAAGAACTGTGGTTCCTACCCAAATGGATTAGCCTGATTAAATGGTACCACCGCTTCTTCAGGGCCGGTTAATGGCTCGTCACTGGTTCTTTAGAGCCCAGAAAACCTGGTGACAAGAGGTCCCTTTCCTACCTTTTGTCATCTGTATGGAAGCCCCGAGTGGTATGCTTAAGCCGCAGCTGGAAGGCGCTTTCATCTCCGGCTGCGTGCATTTCACTAGAGAGGCAGGGGACATTGTTATTTCACCTTACGCGTCGATAGATACTATCCCCGCTGGCGGCCAACTCGAGCAATTAACGTGATCCGAGATGGATCTGATGGTTTAGCCTTAAGGTCGAGATTAATTTGTTTAAAAGTGTGATTATCCTCCGGGCGGTGTGGACAACGCGGAGGAGTTAGCTGACGAGTTTGGTTGCGAGGTCAAGTCCCTTCCTCAACGTGACGGCAGCCTTCCTCTCGTGCGCCCCCACAGGCTCTAGGGGTCCGTGGATTCCATCAAGACAGATTTAAGAAGATTGTGCAATCCGAAGTACGCATCTCTAAAGTGAGGATCAGCTAATCATCCGAGTACTCCGCTAGCCTTCCCGCTTACTTTATATCGGGCTGCTAGAATGCCAAAAGAGTGTTTATTGCGTCGCGGTAAGATTCAAAGAGGACTTTCTTCCTGTGGGGGCACTTAAAGAAAACTCACTTGCCAATCGGAAAACAGCCAGCTCGATAAAAGCCGGGGTCTCTGGATGAGAAGCCTTTCTGCAAGATGAATATCGTCTGCTTTGTGTTGTGTCAAGGCCGCTAATGAGGACTTCTTGCTTCGTGATCAGCACTAAATTCGGGAAGGGAGACGATGGCTGGAATTCCAAATGACATTGTGGAGGTTATGGTAATCAAGTTAATGGGAAGGATATTAGTAAAGAATGGATCACATTTTCAAACGCTACATCATTCCAGGCAATTTAAAGCAGACCGAGGTCTCGAAGGACTGCCATGAATGCCACTGCAGTAATGCCTTCCCACTGTCAATGGCTTGTCAGCAAAACGCAAGGGCGGCGTAGGTTTGGACTCTTCAAGGGTCAAGGATGGTCCCCTGCCTTCTCGAAAGCAGACCTTTTAATGACGGGGAAACGGAGGAGGCTGAAAGGTTCTTCGTTCACAATAAGAAAATTCACTACCAAAGAGGGACGGCCTTATTTTAAAGGAGACTAGCCGAGGGTTTCAGCAAGCCAACCATGTATCGAAAAGCTAATGCATTTTCCCACAAATTTCCCTCTAGATTCCATTTTAACCTTAATCGCTCTCAAAGTTCTGGCTTTTCGCTTGGGAAGCTCCCGGTAAGGTGCTTACTCTCGACCACCAAAGCGATGATTTATCCTTGTAAACAGTGTTTTTGGTGTAGTTATATAAACAATAGACCATTTGCTTATCTATTGTTCGACGGCTAAGATGTTATGGAATCTTTTTTTGGCCATTGTGGATTATAACTGGGTGTCCCCATCAACGGTTCGCCAAGCCCTCCTTGCATGGCAAGGTGCTAGAGTAGGTAAAAAGCGAAAGAGGATTCGTCAGGCGGCCCTCTTGTTTATTTATATTTCCTGACTCGCGGAATGAAAGGAACAGGCGGCTTTGAGCAATGAGATCCCTCCTCTCGCTATCGATGAAATCCCTTTGTTCACTTTATGGTCCTGGCTAAGACGCTAGCTGATAACTTAAGTTCTATTGGATTTTAACTTAATGGTTTAGGTGAGATGCGGTGTTCTCCCTATCAGATTCTCTTGCGGTAATTTTCTGGGGAGCTACACGTTTTCAATATATATTCTCACAACATCAAAAAAAACTATTAAACGCAAATCTGAGGTTAGAGAGATCGTTATAAAATTATACCATGATCGCATCAATGTGCAGCAATGACCCTAAATAGGCATGACAAGAACCAATAGTAACTTCATCAGAGTCAAGCAAATGTTAAAACTAAGTAGTTGTCCAGATAGGTCAAACTGCAAAATTCCACAATGTAGTGCTACTGGTTATGGCACTCACAAGGAATAATAATTTAACTTCTATTTTACGTAAACGCAGATGCTACATAATACGAAGGCAACAAAACACTCACCAAGGCTCGGGGCCACTTTTTGAGGCACAATCTATGGATCTTAATCGCTCTTTATGAACACCACAAAGACCTCGGGAGAAGGATCTCAAGAGCCCCAACATACCGGTAAGACAAAAATAGATTAATTACTCTCCTAAAATCCCGTGATATGGTTAGGGGTAGAATAATATGAAAATGAAATAATATCAATAATAATCAGCACAGCGAAAGAATGAAGTGCGTCTGCACCGAGACGTGTCGGTGGCTCTGGTTAACAGAAGCTTGCGGAAAGTATCTCTTAGATACTCTTATCAGGATTTGAATCCTCCTTAGATTTTGGCAACAGGATAAAGCTTGATTGTTATTGATCCTTTTGTTTTCACCAATTTAAGGCATTTATACACTGGGCTACTCCCATTTTTGTTAAGGCCTTTGAATGTGTACTGTTTAATTATCAAAAAATATAAATTTTAGATTTTTTTTTTCTCCAACAATTATTAAATGATCTCGGGACAAAAACTTATCATGAAACTAGATTATACATAGTGAGTTTTAGGATGCGAATGTATTTCGATTTTTGCACGTATTTTCCAAGGAGTAAAGCCGTTTATACAAGACTAAGTCGTGGAAGTTAGAGGCCTAATGCCAAGACAAAGGTATGAGTCGTCTGCCAGACACACCAAACTCAGTAGTGTGTTGAGTAGGAAGAGTTTTGACCGGGCTCGGCCGAACCCCACAAGAGATGGGCGATATAAGCAAGTTTTAAGAGCAAAGTATTCATTTGCAAAGCTGTCCACAATGCCATGTTACATGAAACAAGAGAAACCTAAAGGAAAAGGTATTTAAGCTTACCTTATCGTATCAAAAGCATGAAGTTCCTGCAGTTCGCATCACCCAGCCGCTCTCACATGAAATTTTATGGCATATGTATAGTTAAATTTGATGTATTTGTCGCCTTATCAAGAAAAAGAAAAGGAAACAACACTCACGATGTTCCTACCAACCATTTCCTAGTGAAATCTTACAAAAGTTGGTTAAAGCAATTCTCTATAGTTTATTCGACTTCACTGGTTTTAATCCCTCTAATACTCTAATAGGATTTGTGTCTAAGAATGTGTGCACAAGATTTTCCAAGAACATTACAAAACCTCACCCGATACTTAGTAGGAGATTAAATATTACAGAATAAATAGAAAATGGTTCAAACTTACCCGGGTTTCTATGATCCCTCGAACTACGCACTCCATTAATCGTTGTTCTCAGTTCATCCACAATGCTCTCGCTTATACCCGGAAAATAACCAAATAAGAAGAAATATTTTGTGGTAGTTTACATTAATATAAGCTTATAATTTTCTAGCTTCTCTTTTTCCAATACAAACATAGAGCAAATTGTGGATTGAGGATAAAAAAAGTAGGGAGTCTTCTGGACAAAGTCAAGACAAAAGCCAGATGAGGAAGCTGAGTTCCTACAGTTCAAATAACTGGGTTCATCTTGCAAAATAACATTCTATAAAATCTTACCTCATCAAATTTTAATAATATCAACTGGCCAAAATTCACCCTCATTGCAGTTATTTCATAGGTAAACCATGGATGATTTGTTCTAGTATATGCATGTGATGACCTTCGATGTGTTCTTCACCTAGTTTTACAAGTGTATCACTTTGAGACTCAACTCACCCATAGAAATCGACCCTTATGAAATACTAGATTGCTTTTAAGTAAGCGATCAAATTAAACTTATGGAATACTCTGAAGCTATCATGCTATAAAAAAAGGGGGGTAAAGTCTAGATTGAGAAAACTAACGGTATTTCCGTGGTTGGGGTAACCCGATAGAAAAGTCATCTAGTCAATCGGGATACAAATGTGCAACCGCAAGGAGAAAGAGGTCCGGGAATCTGTCCGGTAGCCGAAGTAAGTCCCTCCTCAAAAATGGAACTGAGACTAGCCGTGATGATAACTTCGCAGTGGAAAGATATAATCAAAATTAAAATATAGACTAGTTAAAGGCCTCGTTCTCTGAGCCAGCGAGTTTTGCGGCCTGAAGATATCAAAAGAGAAGTTTAGCGCTGGAAACAAGATTGCAAACTCATGTTAGTGATTTGGGCCTAATCTGATCTTTGGGAGAAACGTGTGGAGGGAACCCGCTCAGGAACTCGCTTTCAACCGTTGTATGCTGTATACCTCAAAAGGGGCTAGAGGAGAGGCTCGGGAATAATCAATATGGGAGAAGGTGGATGAAACTCGAGATTTTTCAAGCCATTTAATGATCGAAATGGAAGAAACTCCTGAATGACCATTTTTCGGGCCATTTTTCAAACTAATAAACCCACTTAGGCGCAATGATTTTAATGATTAGCAACAAAAAAATTTAGAGGGAGGACAAAATTTTTGGCAGGACAAGAAAGGCTAGTACATACCAAAGCCAACTATAGCCCTGTGACACGCCAAAGCCAACTATAGGCACTGAAGGTGATAATTGAGCTCTTCCGAAGAAGTCTTATCTCGAAATACTGTTCCCCTAAAGTGAGTGTCACTTGGGAGGTTCGATGGGAAAGGTGTTGACCACATATCAACTAAAAAATGGATATCAAATTTAGATGCCCCACTGGAAAGAAGATGAGGAGAGCACACCACTCTACTACCATCGCTCACAGTCGCTTTAGCAAAAATTTCATCTCCTACCAAAATTGATTTGAGCTTGTCCTCCCTCGGTAAAAGATTTGATGTTGGACTGGACGACCTTCCCTATTAGAAAGAAAGCAAGAAAACTGTGGAAGGCGCCTTTCCTATTCCTCAGGGGGCAATATGGAAGGAGAAACAAGGTGAAATTATAATGATAGTTTCTCTCTAATCAAAGTTGAAACATTCGTGGATGCTGTATGGATTTTAAGTTACATGTGTTAATCTTTATTGAAGGTAATTAGAGTCAAATTAGGTTAGTAGTTATTTCAAATTATGATTAATGAAGTTAGAAAAGGATTTTCAATTTAAATTAGGATTATCAATTTAGAGTTAAATTATAATTCTTTTCTTTTTAGAATCAATTGTATTTGATACATAGAAGATATAAGGAATTTTTAGTATATTTAGAGATTTGTTAGAGAAGCCTTTAAATAAGGCCTAATATTGGATGTAAGTCAAGACAGATTTTTAAGAGTAATAATATTCTATCTTTTCAGATTCAAGAATCCTCTAATGGTGAGATTCCATCGACTCCCAACTTTAGACCCCACTGATTCTCAGTGAGACCCTGTAGAATAACTTAGTGAGATTCTAAGGCTCTACTATCCCCTTCTAGTACATTCTTTTATTTTATCATCAAAATTTCCTATTACACTTTATCTATATTTTTAATTTTTTACCCTTGTCTCTTTTACCTAAAACTTTACCCTATAAAACCCTTCTTCACCCACTCATACTGAGGAAAACCTTCAAGGTTATCCTACATCAATTCCTTTATAACTTCCTCACTTCAAGTGTGCTAATTCAAGGAGGGGTATACTCACTAGTTTGTTACAATGTATATCTCTAGTCCTCCTAACTTTTTTGTTCGTAGTGGTCGGGTATATGTTACCTTACCTATCTCTTTAGTTTTTCTCAGATACTTCTACGGCTTCGCCTTTTGTTAATATACCCGTCACCTTGCTTATCAAAAAACATGCTAACAAAGTTACTAATTTAAACTACCTTATATAAGCAATTTATGCCACCATCGATTAGAGCGAAGATCCAAGTAGCTTGACAATAACAAAAGAAATAATGTTTTCTTACTTAACCTCGGATTTTTATTGCAAGAAAAATAACAAACATTTGCGTGATATAATCATTTATAAGACTAGTGAGGAAGGTTGTATCGACAGTTATCTTTGCCAATTAGACATGATGTTAAAAGCACATCATTTTCAAAGATACTTTAAATGATCAATTCCAAACCTTATGATTTTTTTTTTTGATCAATTCCAAACCTTACATGCCTTTGAATCTACATTACCTCCAAACAGTTTTTATGCATAAAAGCCTCCTAGAGCGAGTGAAAGCGTATAATCCAAGGTGCGCTAGAAAGCAGTAGATGACAAGTCAAAGTTTTCAATGCTCAGAATAATCCCAAAGAAGGATGGAAATAAAGGCGTGTAATTCATAACTGCACCAGAACCTACCTCTAATGTGATGATATGAGAGGTGACATAATTGAGGATGAGGCCCTTCTGAAAATTGCAAATCTTATGTATCCAATTTTCCATCACATCCAAAATGCAAAAATGATTCGGACAAGCTACAATTCCTCCCAAAAAAAAAAAAAAACCTCTATGAATCTGAAATAGGGATTTCTACTAACCTTTTGAAGATGAAGAGAGAGTTATCGGAGGTATTATGGTAACTGAATCTTTCTTTCTCTGATTTCTCTGCATTCTTCTTATATGTATGTGTGCTATTGTTTTTCTCTCAGATTCCCTTCACAAATGAAATTTTAGCAAAATCAAAAGCCATTTTCTCTGCACTTTGCCAGCTGCATTTTCTCTCAGTGCAACAATTTTCAGTCTGGGGCTCATCTGCACTTCAGTGGTGAGGATTTAAATCCATCTAATGGAAGCCTCTCCAACTTTCAATGATTTGATGGTATATATTTTGTAATTGTGTTGTTCAATCTTTCTTTTGCAATCTCTATCTCATCCTTTATTTGTTCTTTTTTGTACCCCAAACATGTTTTTACCTATTCTTTTTTTTTCTATTTCTAGTATTTTAGCATTTAACTTCAAGGTGGAAGATAATGGATTCTCTTCCTCTTCCTCTTCCTCTTCCTCTCCCATCCCAACCTTGGTTTGGGACCTTTAATTGGGCTTGACGCGGCCGCATGCATAATTTCTAGTAGAGGGGGCCGCCCGTCTGGTCTGGATTGCACCCACTAAAAATTATGGTCAGAGGCACCCTAAATCTAACAAAGTCTACACAAGAGCACAATGGATACAAAAATACATCGCAATCATAATCCAAAACTAACTCAAATATTCAATCTGATAATATGAATCAGAACATATCTGTACTACGTAAGAATATATTTTAGACCTTTTCCTTCCTATTATGTTTACTCAACTCCCCTCATATTCTACATTATTTAACTTTAGCAATCATAACAAATTGCCTTAAATCTTAGTAAATTCATTTTCTATATTATTTATGAGTCATCCATCATACCAACATTCACCTTTATATCATTTATCGATTATTAGTCAGAATGTGTAACCGACTTTTTATCAAAAGAAAGCGTTGTAAGTGATAAAATTAAATTAAATATTACTTACCCTACACCCCCATTTATCTACACACCTCATTAAAAAACACATACAAGAAAATACATATTTACCCTTAACCCTAATTTTTCTATTTCTTTTCTTCTTCTTCATCACTGCACCCCAACTCCCTTCTTCCTCTCCCGCAGTGGCTCAATAATCGAAACATAGTGAGAATGTCCAAATATCAAGACTGAAATATAGTAAAATGATTTAAAATAGATGAAGTATTAGTTTATTTTGTACTGTGGAGAAGGAAGACGAGGAAGTCGAGGTTCAATTCACGTATTTAACCGATTGTCTGAAACTGATATATTGAAATCCGAATATACTCCACGACAACAATATACCTGAGCATCAAAATCTGATTGTGTTGTTATTACCGCATTTAGGATATCCTAAGAAATGGAAAATGATACCAATTTGAAAACTTTAATTTCGACTTAGAACCGGATTTGAAAATCCCGGGATCCTATAGATTTTCCTTGACCACAAATTATGCAAACTTGTGATCCCTCCGTACTATGTTTTCCTTCCGTTATACACTCTGTCTCGTCCCTCGTTTAGGGGATGTGTTGAGAGGCAACCATACTCCCTCCAAGCACGAGGCACCCCTCTTATAGTTTCAAGCCCAAACCCAAATCTTGGCATTTGTTTTCAAGTCTAACAAGTATTATTGAAACTTCAAAAGGTTATTAAGTTTATTTTCACATTTTTTGAAATATAAATTAAAATAATATTTATATAAATTTTAAAATAATATATATATGTATTTATATAATTATTTTAAAAGTAATTATTAAGAAAAAGTAAAAAGTTAAAAGTTAAAAGATATTTCTTTTGTTTTGAAGATGATAATAAAACAGCTTATAATAATTAGTTTCTGATATTTTTCTAAAGAAATTATAAGAGACTTGTGGAAATGAAAAAAAAAAATTGAAAATTCCCCGCGCCTATGCAATCGTATCGTGATACTACTTAGCCTCCCAGCCACTCTCTCACAATACACTCCCTACCAAACCTGCTGCAATACAATGTTTGTATTGCACACACCTTAGCAACCTCTGCAATACAATTGCTTTCCCAAACTGCAATACAATAATTCTCTGCAATACAAAACCAAGCAGACAGAATACACATTCAGCCCATCCCAGTGCCTCACGCAATAGAAATTCCCAGACAGAATACAATTTCTTTCCTCATTCCGTTTTTTGCAATACAATTTCAATATCGTAATACAAATTTTTTTCACAATTTAATTTGGGTAGTAGCCCAAAACTAGCTCTCAAGTATTAACAACATTTTTTTTTCTCTTAGTTCCAAATTTGGCATCGAAAATTTCAAAAATAAATATCTAGTCTAGCACGACCAGCCGAGTCACCATATCTAGGCATGCGTTAGCCAAGGCATCTTTGGTTCAGGCATGTCATGGCACTCAGCGCAGGCAACGGTTCAGCCATGCAATAGGCCGAGTCACTGCGGTCTGGGATACGACCAAAGCCGCCGAACTCGTCAAGATGATGGAACTCGCCGAGGAACCGTGTCTGTGCAAGCACTAGCCCGCACCATGTCTAGGCAAGCACAGGGGTCGGGAAGAACTATCTATGTGGCCGTCGCGGCACTAGTCGAGACAATCGCTTCTTAGGCATGGCAATGGGGTCGAGGTACCTTGTCCGTGCATGTCATAAGACCAGTCGAGGCACCGCGGCTCATGTTACCAAACCGAGGCACCTTGTCCAGGCATGTCATGAAACTAGGTCGAGGCACCGTGTCTATGTATGCACTAGGCCGAGGCATCTCGCCCAGGCATGCGTCGGGCGGCGCAGCCGGAGGCACCGCGGCTCAGATATGGTACTAGCCGAGGCACCGGCGTCTAGATATGGTACTAAAGCCGGAGGCACCGCGGTTCAGTATGCACCCAGACCGAGTCACCGTGTCTGTAGTAGGCGAAGACACCATGTCTAGGCACGTCACGCACCAGATCGAAATCGCGTGGCTAGGTATGACACTTGTCCGAGGCACCCGCGTCTAGGCAAGCATTGCCGAGTCACTGCGGTTCAGGCATGCACAAAATGGCGCATCCAGATCCACGATGTCGGGTATTATGCCGAGCAATCGATCTAGCATACACTGTGGCCGAGTCACCGTGTTCAGCATGCACTAGGCCAAGGCACCTTGTCTAGGCATGTCATGGCACTAGGCAGAGGCACAGTGTCTAGGCAAGCACTAGGCCAAAGCACCATGTCTAAGCAAGCACTAGGCCGAAGAACCTTATTATATAGGTATGTGGTGGAACTAGGCCGAGGCACCATTTCTAGGCTCAAGTACTCAGTCAGGCATCTTTCTGTGCATGTCATGCCACTAGGCAGAGGTAATCATGGTCTAAAGAAAGTTAATCGGACCGCAATCTTGTCTAGGCATGTCGGCGCACTAGGCCAGGCACCGCGTTCATACGGTACCGCCGAGGCACCGTGACTTATTCATGCACCAGCCGAAACAATTGTCTAGGCATGCACTAGGCGAAGGCACCTTGTCTATGCATGTAATTGCACTAGGCCGAGGCATCGTGGCTGGGCATGGTACTAGGCCGAGGCACCTTATTTAGGTATGTCCCGCACCACGAGGCACCGTAATCTGGGCATCGCACTCGCCAAGGTACTGGCCTGTGCGGTGTCACGAAGACCAGTCGAGGCACCGTGCCTAGCATGCACTAGGCCGAGGCACCGCATTGGCCGCGGCAGGCGCAGGCCGAGGAATCGGGTGGTTAAAGAATGCCACAGGCTGAGGAACCTTGCCTAGGAATGTCATGGCACTAGGGCCGAGGCACTATGTTCAGCTCGCACTCAGCCGAGTCACCTTCTGGGTTTCAGCATGCATTAAAGTTAAGGAATCTTGCCTAGGCATGTGTTGGTACTAGGCCGAGGCATCGTGTCTAGGCATACATTAGGCCGAGTCACCTTATCTAAGCATGCACTAGGCTAAGGCACCTCGTCTAGGCATGTCTTGGCACTAGTCAGCTAATCGTGTCTAGTAATGACTAAATGAGTCACCGTGTCTAAGCAAGACAGTTAAGGCATCTGCCTAAACATGTGCTGGCATTAGGTCGAGGCATCAGGTTCAGGCATGCGTGAGGGTCGTGTCACCAGAGGCACCTCGTTCCAATCTTGTCATGAATCGGGCCGAGGAACCGTGTCTTGGTAAGCACTAGCCTGAAGCACCATGTCTAGGCAAGCACTAGGCCTAAGAACCTTATCTATGTATGTCGTGGTACTAGGCCGAGGCACCGTTTCTAGGCATGACACTAGACTGAGGCACCTTGTTTAGGCATGTCATGGCATCAGCCGAGGCACCGCGGTCTAGGAGCCAATAGATCAAGTACGCTGTCCAGGCATGTCAGCGGCATTTGATCGAGGCACCTGCCCCAGCATGCACCAGCCGAGGGGCTTCTCACAGTACGTCATGGCACTAGGCCGAGGCACCGTGTCTAGGCAAGACAGTCAGTCACCGCGGTCTAAAAAGCATTAGCCGAGGCATCTTCCCAGTTTGTGTCGGCACTCAGCCGAGGCACTGGGCGAGGGACGCTGCGCAGCGGCGCACCTGTCTAGCATGTCACGGCACAGTGCCGAGGGCATCGTGGTCTAGGCATGCACTAGATCTATCAACATATCTAGGCATGCACTCAGCCGAGGCACCTCGTCTTAGCATGTCATGGCACTAGGCTAAGGCACGGTCTAGGTAATGCACTACAGCCGAAATACCGTGTTTGTGGGGCAATTTACCAGCCAAGGCAACTGGTCGAAACATGTCATGGAACTAAAGCCGAGAACCGCGGTCTAGGCAAGCACTAACAAGGCCCATGTCAGGCAAGTACCAGTCGGGCGAACCCTATATATGTATGTCATGGCACTAGGCCGATGTAGTGTTTCTAGGCATGACACTGGGCTGAGGCACCTTGTCCAGGCATGTCATGGCACTCAGTCGGCGGCACCGTCTGTGAGCACTGCATCGGTGTTGCACCTCGTCCAGTAATGTAATGACACCAGTCGCAGGCACCGTGTCTAGGTATGCACTGTGGGCCGAAAGTATCATTCCTAGGCATGTCATGTCACCAGGTGGAGGCACCGTGTTCAGGCATGGGCGGACGGCGCACCTTGTCTGCATGTCGTGGCACAAAGCGTAGGCATCTAAGTGTTTAGGTCAGCACTCAGTCGAGTCAACATATCTAGGCATGCACATGGCTAAGGCACCTTGTCTAGGCTTGTCATGGAACTAGGCTAAGGCACTGTGTCTAGGCTTGCTCTAAGCCGAGTCACCGTGTCTAGGCATGCACTAGGTCAAGGCACTTTGTCTAAGCATGTCATGGAACTAGGCCGAGGAACCGTGTCTAGGCAAGATTCACCAAGCACTACGTTCAGCAAGCACGGCTACCAAGAACCTTATCTATGTATGTCATAAGACTTAGGTCGTAGACAACGCTTTCTAGACATTACGGTACTAGGTCAGGTGCACCTTGTCAAGGCATGTTATGGCACTAGGCCGAGGTACCGTATATATGGTACTGTGCCGAGGCACCGTGCCCAGCATGCACTATGCCGAAATGTGTTCACACCAGCGAGAAATCCTAATCTAGGCATGTCATTGCACTAGACCGAGGCACCGTGGCTAGGCGTGGCACTAGGCCGAGGCACCATGTCTAGGCATGTCATGGCACTAAGCCGAGGTACCGTGTCTAGGCAAGCACTAGGCCGAAGCACCATGTTTAGGCAAGGATTAGGTCGAAGAACCTTATCTAGGTATGTCATGGCATAGCCGTGACAATCGCTTAGAATGGCACTGGGGCCGGTGTATCGTGGGCCTAAGCATGCGCTGGGCCGAAGCGTCTTGTCTTAGCATGTCATGGAACTAAGCCGAGGCACCTTGTCTAGGCATGTCATGGTGTTAGGTCGAGGCACCGTGTCTAGGAGTGGTACTAGGCCGAGGCACCAGTGGTTCAGTAAATGCACCAGCCGAGGAACCCGCTCTAGGCATGCCGCGGAAATAGGTCGAGGCAATCGGTTCAGGCATGCACCAGCCGCGCATCTTGCCCAGGCATGTGTTGGTATTGTCGGTGCGAATCGCGGCCCAGTACGCACCGTCGGTGCAACCGTGTCTGTGCATGCACTGCATCAAGGCACCGCTCAGCATGTCATGGCACTAGGCAGAGGCACCGTGTCTAGGCAAGCACTAGGCCGAAGCACCTTGTGTAAGCAAGCACTAGGCCGAAGAACCTTATATAGGTATGTCATGGAACTAGGCCGAGGCACCGTTTGTAGGCATGACACTCAGGGTCACAAGACCATTTCTAGACTCGCACCAGCCGAGGCATATTTTCTAGGCATGTAATGGCACTAGGCCGAGGCACCGTGTCTAAGAAAGCACTAGACCGAGGCACCTTGTCTTGGCATGTCGAGGCACTAGGCCGAGGCACTGTGTCTAGGCATGGTACTAGGCCGAGGCACCGTATCTATTCATGCACTAGGCCGGCCGCCGTCGACATGCATTAGGCGGGCTGCACCCTCACCTATGCATGTTATTTCGTACATGCCGAGGCACTGGCTAGGCATGACACTCAGGCCGGTATATCATGTCTAGAAAGCACCAGTCAAGCACCATGTCTAGGCAAGCACTAGGCTCCAGGCACCTTATTTAGTTATGTTATGGGCACTAGTCGAGGCACCATGTATAAGTATGGCATCGCCAATGCACCCTTCTGTGCAAAAAGTCACGCACTTATGCCGGCTAATCGCGGCTTAGCATGCACTAGGTCGACACTCAGATGGCCACATGGCAAGAGGCCTAGAACTGTAATATCCCGAAATATACCCAGCGCTTTCGACTTGTTTAGGGTATATTGTAAGCTAAATGAAAAAATTTCGGAAATAAAATAAATGGCAGGGATAATTTAATTAATTGAAAGCCAAGGGTAAATATGTAATTTACTCATTTGAGGACCTATTGTCATAAAAGTGAAAGATTAGGGTTAATGTTTAAAATGCTTGAAAATGAAATGTAAATAGAGGGAGTTATAAGTTAAAGGCAAATAGGAGAAAAGATGGAGTGGTAAATAGGAGAGAAATGGGGTAGACCAAAATGCAATTATAGAAACTTAAAGCAAAATGGATTTACTGCCAAACAAGGCCTTAGCAAACATGGGATTTTGAAGACCAAAATTGGTCTCATTTTGGGAGTGAAGAAACCGTAGAGAGAGAGAGAAGAGGAAAAGAGAGTAGTTAAGAGTAAGAGAAGAGAAGAAGAAGAGGAGGTAGCTAAGAGAAGCCAACACCAAAAAAGAGGTATGGAACTAATTTTAGTATAGATCATGTTGAGTTTGTATGATTATTAGTTGTCTCCAAACTTGTAAGCTGCCAGGTTTCATTCTAAACCAATAATCATGGAAAGTAAGGTGAATAAAACCTTAAAGAGTACAAGCAGCATAATCCTCCCTTTAAGGATGAATTCACGGTTAATAGTGAAGTAAATGAGTTAGGTTTAGAACAAACCCTAACTAATCATCATGATTGGGTTGTGTATGGATACAACCCATATTAGAGAAATATTTTGAGAGTAATTTAGGATAAATTGTTCAAAGAAAATAAGTAGTGAAAGAGGAAATTGAGTAGAAAAGAGTTTACAAGAGACATATGGAGTGGTTCAGCGTAGGATGAAGTATAGAGTTGAAATGGGGATCAAAAATATGGAAAAAGGTGAGAAAACACCCATTCTGGGCATTCTCGGATGTCTTCTACCGGTAGAAGTTAAGTTCTACCGGTAGAACTTCGATTCTGGTCATTTTTGGCCAAGTTCTACCGGTAGAAGTTAAGTTCTACCGGTAGAACTTGTTCTGGTTTTCCAGTTTTGACCAGTTTTAGTATTTTGGCCATAAATTACTCATTTCTTATCCGATTTGGGTGATTCAAGTGGCCAATTAAAATAGGACTTCATGAGAAAAAACATATTTAATAAGTATCTCCAAATTTGACTCTAGATAGCTCCAAAAATTCACTCAAAGTGGGGGCCATGCAAGCCACATTCTGGTTCCAGCTTTGAGCATAGAGGGGCCCGGGTCAAGCTTCTGACGTACCAGCTCAAGGTCTAACAAGTGATTCCAGTTGAATAGAACCCTAGCACCTTAGCTTTAAATGAGTATAAGGACATAGTGTCAAAATATTAATTTAAGACCTACAAATTGAGTAATACAAAACTGTCATCAGAAAATTCCAGAATGACTAGTTGGCAATGAAAATGCCATAATCTTAGTTCGATGATCCGATTGATCGATTCCAATTCCTAAGTAAAACAGATCATAGGCACAACATGAAATGAGGTGTATTACAGATGTTCACAATATGAAACATAGGATTATAAGGATAGATATATTTAAATGAATAGACAGAATATGCTATATGTCTGTAATGATAGGAATAATTATATATGGAGCATGAGTAGATACACAAAAAAGAAATAAGATGGTCACTAAACATATATAAGACATAAATGATAAGAACGATGAGATACAAAAGATTTGACAAAGCAGAGAATGAGAATATGATAAAATGATATAGGAATATATGAAAATGTGAATGAGTAAAAGCCTACATAATGTGAATATAGCAAGGCAAGCACATAAAACATGATAGGTATGTATAAATGATATAAAAAGATATGAATATAGAAGCTATATATGAATTAGGTAAATACAAGAGTGCATAGATGCATTCAAGATATATGATACACAAAACCACATTAGGGAAGATATGACTATATGTAATATATAGATACGAGAACCGTAATATGAAATCATAGATACATGAGAATTAATATGCAGTAAAGTAATGATAGTATATATGCATAAGCAATTATGATAACAATAGTTATTCATGCTATGATATGTACAGAAAATGTAATAAAGTCGATTGTCCGCTAGACTCGGTATAGATGGTATGCCTATAAAGGATACAGCTACAGAAGATATTCATGGGACAGATATCAGGCCTGCTTTCAACATGATATAGATCCCGTTTGATCAGGCCCCGCAAGGGTCACCAATAGGGATAGAACCACCGCTCGTATAAAGATATGTTCCTGCACCGATAAGATATATTACAGGGTCACCGCCCATGTTAGATGATTGCACTTCTGCATTAACAGAGAGAGATCACCTGTCTTCGATAAAGATAGCACCTTCGTGACACTCGGCTATTTCGAATCCACTTCTAAGGTATTTGCAGACATGAAACCAAAAAGGAAATGATACGTATAGAAGTACATTATAACCTGATATGAAAATAGGTATAAAAACACAAGAAAAGTAGGAATAGTACAGATAATAGACATGAACAGATAAGATGAACACCTGAGAATAGAAAGATATAATATACAAATATGAAAGTAAGAATTAAACAAACTATAGAACTAAGATGAAAAAGATATAGATCAGAGACATGCTATGTAATCCTGATAAAGACAGAACATTAAAAGATATATAACAAGCATGAAAGATGAAATAACAGACAAGTATAGGAATATGTAGAGTACTCAAATAGGAATACGTAAAAGATAAACAAGGAGATGCTAAAGACATAGAACATGTAATAGAAAAGATTGACATGCAATAGGTTATCGATGATAATGAATCATTGAGAAATATGTTTGACATAAGATAATGTATATGTGATAAGTTTCATGATTAAATACTACTGGTATTGTCCATGTTATGTCTTTACCTGCTGCAGTTTAGCATGGGTGTTCAATCCGTGGTGCAAGGAGCGTAAGACAAGAGAGATACAGACATTCCACATCAAATAGCCAGCCGACTCCTCAGAGGATAGGGTGCTCTACTGTAATTTTTCACTAGCCCAGTAATCAAGTTTGTAATAGTAAAATTATAATAGTACAAGTAGCGACTCAGATATGTGTATAGATTTGTGATGACACTACTCCTAAAGGGTGGGGCCATGTAAACGATTTTGTTTTACAAATTATTTGTACACCAATAGGTACAGGTACAGCTCTGAGAAAGAACAGGTCAATGAGAGTCCAAGATGAAGAGAGTATCATACTTCAGATTTCGCCTGATCCACAATCCAGTTCTAATCGGATCAAGATAAACCGTGTTTAGGTATACTAGCCTTCAGGAACCTTGCCTAGGCATGTCATGGCACTACGCCGAGGCAATTTGTCTTGTGGCGCGCCACGCCCAGCCACCCGGTCTAAGCATACAGCCGAGGCATCTGGGCCAGGAATGTCTTGGTACTAGGCCGGCAAAATCATATTCAGGCATGCACCAGTCGAGTCACCTTATCAAGGCATGCACTGAAACTGCCTAGGGCATGTCTCATTAATAGGCAGATGACCGTGTTCAGTATTTAATTAGTCGGAAGCCCATATGATCAGGTACGACAAAGTCGAGATCTTGCCTAGACATGTGTCAGACAGTCGAGGCATCGTGGTCTAAGGATGCACTAGCCGAGTCAACGGTTCAGGCATGCACTGTGCGAAGGCACCATGTCTAAGCACGCGTATAATTCAGTCGGCGGTTTGCTTCAGTGTGCTCTAAATTAAGCACCATGTCTAGTAAGCACTCAGCCAAGAACCTTATCTATTATGTCATGGCACCAGGCCGGCGCACCGCTCTGTAGGTACGACATCGGGCTAAGGCACCTTGTCCAGTATGTCATGGCACTAGGCCGAGGCACCGTGTTAAGAAAAGCACTAGACCGAGGCACCTTGTCCAGGCATGCCAAGGCACTAGGCCAAGGCACCGTGTCTAGGAATGCACTAGGCCGAGGCATCTTGTCTAGGCATGTCATGGCACAAGGCCAAAGTATGCCCAGGCTTACCTAGTCTGAGTCACCGTGGTTTAAGCATGCACTGCGTCGCCATCGCGTGTCTAGGGCATGCACCAGGGGCCATGGCACTACGTCTAAGCCCGTCATGGAACTAGGACGCGAACAAAGTATTTAGGCAAGCACTAGCCCGAAGCACCACCATATTCGAAAGCAATTTAAATAAGAACCTTATTTATGTATGTCATAAAGATCATGCCGATGCACCGCTTTCTTCAGGCATGTCATTTCAGCACTGTGCCGAGGCACCGGTTCGTGGAAAACACTGTGCCGAGGCACCCTCGTCTGTGCAAGACAGTCGAAGAACCTTATCTAGGTATGTCATGGCACTAGGCCGAGACACCATTTCTAGGCATGACACTAGGCTGAGGCACTGTGCCTAAACATGCGCTGGGCCGAGGCGTCTTGTCTTGGCATGTCATGAAACTAAGCCGAGGCACTTTGTTCCAGCATTGGGCGTGGTCTTTTGTGGGTCGAAAATCGCGGTTCAGGAGTGGCACAAAGTCGCAGGCACTGGTCTTAGCATGCACTAAATGCAGAACCTTGCCTAGGCATGTCACGCACTCAGCCTGATGACTGCGGCAAAGACGACAGCCGAAACAACGCTTCTAGGCATGCACAAGGCCGCAGGCATCTCGCCTAGCCATGTGTTGGTATTGAGGTCGAGGCATCCGCGGCCCAGTGCATGCACTAAGTCGAGCAACTCCGTGCTCCAGCATGCACTGCACCAAGACACTTTGTTTAGGCATGTCATGGCACTAGGCAGAAGCACCTTGTCTAGGCAAGCACTAGGCCGAAGCACCTTGTCTAGGCAAGCACTAGGCCGAAGAACCATATATAGGTATGTCATAGAATCCAGCTCTGAGGCAACGCCAGAGGCATGACACTAGGTCGCGACACCATTTCTAGACTTGCACCAGCCGAAAGTGATATTTTCAGCATGTAATGGCACCAGTCGAGGCACCGTGTCTAAGAAAACACTGCATCGAGGCACCTTGTCTTGGCATGTCTATAAGACTGGGCCGGCACCGTCTGTACCAGACTTCAGCCGGTGCGACCGTGCATCTATTCATCCACAGTGCCAGCCGCCGTCAGCATGCACGGGCTAAGCGCACCTTGTCTATGCATGTTATCAAAAGATTATGTCCGTGCACCGTGGCTAGGCATGGCACTAAAGCCGAGACATCATGTCTGGGGAGCCAATCAGGCCTGGGCACCGCGTTCAGGCACTCAGGTCGAGGCACCTTATTGTTGGCGTTATGGCACTAAAGTCGAGGCACCGCGGCGCGTACGGCAACGCCAACGCACCTGTTTAAGCGCGCCCACGCGACTTATACCAGGCACCGCGCTGAAACGCATTCGAAGTCGGAGGGCACCCATTATTCGTCATGGCAGTCGAACCGTGGTTTAGCATGCACTAGGCCGAGGAACCTCGCCGCGCAGCGCGTCGCGCACTACGAAAGTAATTTGTCTAGCACGCCACGCCGAAGTCAACGCGGTTCAAGCACGCGTTTCAAAGTCAGCATCTTGGGCCTAGGAATGTGTTGTAATAATTTGAGGCACCGGTTCAGGTACGCACCGCGTAAAGCCGAGTCACCTTATCAAGGCATGCACTAGGTAAAGGCACCGTGGTTCAGCATGTCTCGCCATTAATGGGCAGATTGACCATGCTCGTGCAAGAATTTGTGCCCAGTCACCCGTGTTCAGTAATGCATTGTTTAGGGTATCTTGCCTAGACATGTGCTGGCATTAGGGTCGAGGCATCGCGGTTCAAGCATGCACCAAGGAAGCCGAGTCAATCGCGGTTCAGGCACGCATCAGGCCGGCGGCACCATGGCCCGCCATGTTATGGAATTAGGGTCGAGGAAGTCATGTCTAAACGCTTCATCAAGCACCATGTCTAGGTAAGGCACTGGTATCAAGAACCATTCATTTTTATGTCGTAGTGGAACCGGCCGAGGCACCGCTTTCAGCATGGCACTCGCTAAGGCACCTTGTCCAGTTATGTCATGGCACTAGGCCGAGGCACCGTGTCAAGAAAAGCACTAGACCGAGGCACCTTGTCCAGGCATGCCATGGCACTAGGCCAAGGCACCATGTCTAGAAATGCACTAGGCCGAGGCATCTTGTCTAGGCATGTCATGGCACAAGGCTGTGGCAGCGTGTCTAGGCTTGCACTAGGCCGAGTCACCGTGTTTAGGCATGCACTAGGCCGAGTTACCGTGTCTAGGCATGCACTAGGCCATGGCACCATGTCTAAGCCTGTCATGGAACTAGGACGAAATCATCGTGGTTGTGCAAGCACTCAAGCCCAAGCACCATATCTAGGCAAGCACCAGCGCTTAAGAACTCCTTATTTATGTATGTCATAGCAATATGCCGATGCAATCGTTTCAGTATGTACTAGTCGAGGCACCTTGTCCGTACGCCAAGGCAATATTTGGGTATTGAAACTCGCCGGGGGTTTTGATTGTGTCCCAAAATTGTTTGTATCCTGCCAGAACAACGCTGAGTCAGCTTGGTATTTTCAAAAACAAATGAGAAAAGGAAAACTTAGAACACAAATGTTTCGCTTTTGAAATCGTTCTTGATTACGCTTTGAAAACACGTATCTAAAAACTGTTGTTTCTATTCTAGTGTTTCTTTGTGTTTTTTTTCGTAAAAGGTAAATGTGTTTTTGTTTTCCTTTAAAAAAGGTAAATTCAAGGGTATGTAATGGTTCCCGGTTTTCAGAACTTATTTTTTTTTTTCAAACACAATGAGAACAAGGAAATCCCGAGAACACAATGTTTCTCGCTGAATGCTCTTTTGATAACGCTTTTTAAAACACAGACTAAAACTCGGTTGTTTAATCTATGTTTCGTGGTGTTTTTTTTCGTAAAAAAGGGTAAATCCGCGTTGTCGTCTTCTTCCCTTGTTTTTGAGAACCGAAACAAGCCAATATCGTGAACCAAAACAGCCTAAAATGTTACTTTATTTTCTTTTTTCGAACAAAGGATAGTGAGTCCATTCAATGTGAGTTTTAGTTTCACGAGCCGCCTTTCGGGCCTATGATTATTTAAGAACTCGGTAATTTCACTTCTTGCTTTTCCTTCATTTCATGCGGATTTGATTTGAAAAAGGCTTCAGGAGTGGCTTCCAATGAACAAATCAACCTTCCAATGGGAACATTTTCAATTGTAAATTAAGTCACATTTTTACTCTTGCTATTATGATTTTTTATTTTCTGCTAGGATGTAAAGCCTCTCGTGTGAATGTGAGAACTATTGGGCATGTTGATCATGGAAAGACTACATTGAGATCAGCCGCTATTACAAAGGTTGTTGGAATCAATTGTCTCTATGAATCGCTTATTTTGTTATTTTAATATTCGAATATTTTTTCCATTGAATGTAGTAGTATCTCGTTTCAATCATAGCCTTTCCATTTATCTCGTACATGAACCGTGGTTTTTGTCTCTTTGTAGGTGCTTGTAGAGGAAGGAAAAGCAAAGGCTGTCTCTTCCGACAATTGCAATGGTTGGCATTTTGTTGCTTTTAATAGTTTCTCCATGGTTTCATGTTTCATTACATCTAAGACGCTCGATGTTGTTTTCTTTGGTCGCCTTTAGCATATACAACTCTTGAGTATTTTTTTCCCGTACTAATCTAAATTGGATTTGACTTTGTTGTGCCCATATGAGACCGCGTTTAATTATGCACAAGTGGATCGGCCCAGACATGCAAATTATGTGAAGGTATAATGAGAATGAAATTGAAAATTCTTCTTAAGAAGAAAGATTTTAATTATTTGAGATTTTGTTGTCTCTATGTTCCATAGTGTTCAAGAGAATGACTATAGCCTGGATTCCTGGATATGATGGGGCTTTTCTATTTTTGCATACTTTATATAGAGAACATATTAGTTGACTATGTTTCATGAACTGCAAGCATCTGAAAATCCAACTCGTTACGCTTTATCGCATTCCCCGTTCAACTAGAAATCGTCGTACTTCAACTTACCATGAATTTTTATTATTTTCACTCTCCAGTCAGAAAAAACTTACATTTGGTTGTCAACAATGACTTGATAGCACTATTTATTTGGTATCATATAGACATTTAGATCAATTATATTTAATATCATAATATGTCGCGACAATTCAAATCGATGAATATATTCAAGATTTTTATAGAAGTGACATCATTTTTTTTGGTAAAACAATTGAGAAATGGTATTAATAAGTAAAAACAAAGAACAAAGGAAGGGATGCATCACAAGGACCATTCTCCCATTTTGCTTTTCTCTGCTTTCTCTTCTAATATACGCTAACCTTTCCTTTCCTTTCCTTTCCTTTCCTTTGTTAAATTTACATTCTCAAGAAATGTCACATTTCTTAGTAAAACGATAAATACTTCATCGTGGATTATGTCAAGATAGTGCCAGACCGCTTCAATCGTCTTTCGTCTCTTTCGTCTGCACCGTGTGGTGCCGGGTCAAGCAGCTTGTACCACCAAAATGGTTCTGGCTCCACCCATTTTGGCTCGAGGCCTCGATCGGTTGTGTCAAAATGGGCTGGTATGACCCGCTTCCCATCTCTACCTCTCTTTGTATGATGTAAGTAATTGGAAGGAGAGGAATAGAGTGTTGTTTCTCCATTCAAGACTAAAGGGTTGTTTTCTCAATTCTTTTCGCTTCGGGCTAGCCCGATACATGGACTATTCTTTCAGAAGATGGCCTTGTGTATTCTCTAGCTTAATTCGCTTTTGCATAACCCCTGGCGCATCGTTTAGTGTCCGACCCACCTGGCTTCTTTTGTTTATATTATATCTCTGCTCTATTTATTCATCAAAAAAATAAATAAATAAATAAAATGGTGGTTACCACATGGAACCAACTGCATAAGCTAGCCCCTCCTCCTTCCGTCTTAGCATTTATTGATTAAAAGAACAATTACTTCCACTCTTGTATTCCGGTGTGTATGTTACGGGCATATACTCTTTAATGTATTGTGGAATCTCTCGTATTACTATCATAGCACATTAATTGAACTTTGTTGTTTAGGAACTTTATTAGCAAAACGGTTAAGAAGCTCTTCCAAACAAGGCTTTTGTCCCTCCCACAAGAAACAAGTTTCGAAGTTGTACTTTCCTCCGACTTTTCCTCAAATTTTAGACTGGTCCGCATAGCCGTGTTCATATATCATTTTGAAACAAGCTACTTTAAAACCAAATATATGGCCAACAGGGTTGTTTTAAGTGATCTTTTTATTTTTATATTTGCATTTTATTTTCGACCAAAGATTGTATTAGATAACATGATTTCAGTTTAGTTCTATTTACATTTGTTGTTTCAATGTGTACAAGTACAACCCATTGCGATTTTTCTAAATTATTTTGTTGAAATTAGTGAGAGATCTTGATTGTTTATGCTTTATTGGTTCAAATTAATTTAGAGAGATACTTCTTCAGCTAGAAACAATAATTAATTCATTTAGTAGTATATATTACTCGATAGAAGCCGAGGTAAGATCTCGTGCACTGGTGGTCTTCTCTGTCATCTGCCCGCATGCCCCACTCCCACTCATATATAGAGAGAGAGGATATATATATATATATATATATATATATATATATATATGATATATATATATATATATATATATATATATATATATATTATTATTATTATTATTATTATTATTGCAGAACCGCCTTCCTCCTTTTCAATTCCCTAGTTATTTCTCATTCATGATGTTTTAGGGTTTTGAGATCGTCTTTGGCCTCCTCCCTTCCCTCCACACTCCAAACCCCCTAGGGTTTTCTCAGTTTTAGAAAGCTCTGCTCTGTCGCAATTTCTAACTTCAACCCCGATTGCTCACATGAAGCGTAGTTGTGTTCGGTTCGTTCGAAATCGACATCGAGAGGAACTGAACAAGAGGAATTCTACTTTGGATGGCGAGGGAAGGGCATCGGGAGGAACGAGATGAATTTGACCAATCAAATTCAACCAAATTCGCGACATATGCCGAAGTGGACTCGGGGATCGACTCGCGGGATACGATGTCGACTTCGCCAGCTGCCGGCCGCGATGGCGATGGCCATGTTGATTCTGGATTAGATTGATCGCCAATTGTTAACACACACACTTGTGGTATAGTGATTTTGGTTTAGGATTTTTAATTCAAATTGTAATAATTGTTAATCAACTTTTGTTACAAGTTTCTTCTTTGATGAAAGAGGTGTATCGATTGTGGTGTTTAATGACTCTACTCTATATAAAAAGTCAAGTTGTATTCTAATTACAATTTTTAATCGACTCTTAAAGTTATACCGATATTTAAAAAAGTCATCAACTTTCATTGACATATTAAGATTTTTAATTATTTTTAATGACTTTTCTAGTGTGGAGTATAAATAATCATTCAAAAATTTATGCTTTTCCAAAATATCGGGCCAATAAATTTTTTTTAAAGCCAAGCCAAGAAGAGTTTAATCTTTGATCCATCATTTACTTAAAATTTGATTATTCTTATTTTTTAAATTTGATATGATTTTTAAATCATATATTTGTATTGTAGTTATTGATCAAATATGATTTCTTATAATCATATTTCTCAGATTGTAGAGTCAAAAGGGATTTCAAAAATATTATGTCGGGTTTCAATGACACATTACTTCTATCAAAATGTCACAGTCGTGGTTGCTTATAAATTACAATATTTAATGATTTGTTTGTGAGATGTATAAGTCTAGAAAAGTGTTTTTTTTTTTTTTTTTTTGTTACAGAAAAAGGATGTAAATTTTATTGGATCATCTCACAAGAAGTTACATCCATAATGCTAATAGAAGGGTTCTTAACCCAAACACCAACACCAGACTCTGAACTTGCCCCTCTAGCTAGGAAATGAGCTGCAAAGTTAGTTGATCGACGAGCAAAAATAACCGAGCAATCGGGGATAGTCCGAAGTAGGTGGTCAATACAATCCCGAATAATCAGGCTGCTAAGAAAAATTAAGAACCGACAATCCAATAATCCAAAGAGTTTTCCCCCATATTTTCAAGATTAGGAAGTTCTTCGTTTTTAGAACTTCAAATCATTCGTTTTCAATCGAAAAATCTTAAAAAATAAAGAAAGAGTCGTTCTTACATTAAATTTTCATTTGTATGAAAATCTCTGCTCTTCTCTCTCAATCCGATCTTTCGCCTCAAGCACTGCTGAAACATCGCAAAAGGTAACTCCTCAACTTACCATTCGATGGACCTCGAAGAACTTGATCATACCTTGGTAGGTGTTTCAATAAGCTTTAACATCTTACCTTTCTTGATTAGGTGGCTACTAGCCAATCTTATTTGATTGTTGTGTTGGGAACTCACTGACATTTGCACATATTCACTACTGTATGTGTATGAACTAGTGGACCAAGGTGACACTAGGTCTACCTTTGGATATTTATTGATTTATCGACAATTTACTTTGAATAATTATTGTTGTTGGGACAAGTACACTTTTGACGATGCTATATTCCCTTAATTTGGTGGCCATAAGACCTACTTTATTTATTTATTGTGAATTTGACGAGCTTGATAAAAACCAAAACCCCTCTTCCTGAATCACGGCCCTTTCTACATCACTTTGATTCTTAGTTCTTAAATCCCCTTCCTCGAAGTAATGTTGCGACTATAAAAGCCGAGTTGCAACTGGCTAATCGCATATGGATATTGAAAATAGGGGATGTCATAGTCCTCAATCATCTCCTCTAAGTCATCATAAATCGCGACCATGAAATACTGTGGTCGCAACCATACTGCAAGATTATTTCCACAGGGTGTCATGGTCACTGTTTGACAAACTTGTTGACATGGACCAAATACTGAAGTGACAACACAAGTTCAAGGACACATATATCAGGGATTACTTCCAATCCCCAGCATATATGTTCAATACTTGTTTGACTGAATTGATATTTAGAAAATTTGATTTGGTCCTTGTTGAATCACTGCAAGTGCACAAGTCATACAAGTAATAAGGTGGACTTTTAAGTCCGAGTTATTGTTCCCATGAAGATCGATTAAAAATTATAATGATCAATTACCCAAACTAGTCAAACTCCTCACTATTTGAACCACTAACTGAGATAATGTTTTATATTGTCTACCTTGAAATAAAGAATGCCTAACTTAAAAGCTATAATAAAATGAATTATTCTAAAATAATCATGGATTTAAACTAGAACTGAGTAAAGTATACTGGAAATGGATTTTGTTAATCATCACCCTGCATCATATTACATATTTCCCACGCACCTATCACTAATACATGCTCGATAAAATCCCGCTATAAAGTTAATCAAGATGTATCAATAAATACTGTAGAGTTCATTGGTTCATTCATATTAGCCTAACATACACTGAAATAATTGGTCATGGTTCTCAAGATTCTCCATCCTCGTGTCACCTGTAGGGCCTCCCGAAATCGTAACTGCATACAATCCTTGTTATATGTATAAGATGCTAATATGATGAACAGTTCACTATTTTACCCACCAACAAAATAACCTCAATTATTCCAACCATGGATTCCTTCATCGTGTGCATAAAAATAATAAATAACAAGTTTCCAGTCCCAGAGAAGAGCTTAAGGAGTTCATGACTGAATCCCAATAAACAATGACTAGCTGATAAGAAAATTCACTATAAATTGAAATGAAACTGAATAACTGAATTTTAGGAAATTCCCAACATCTCGCTTGGTTCGTGATTCAACCATGAAAAACCAAAAATATACATTAAAGCAAGCTCAACTCTAGCTCGCCAAGTAGCCTTGAATCCATCGAAAAATAAAAATGAACTAATCCAAGCTAATAATCTATTCTATCCTCAAGAAAATAGGAAATGAAGAAGAATTTAAAATATAAAAATAAAAATAATATACAAAAATTACACTCAAACGGGGGCAAGGTTAGCTGAATTATGAGCAAATAGCTGCGTTTTTAGAATCCCTAAATGGGTATTTATAGGTTACAACTCAAAACAATTCTTCTATCTCAAGTGATAGGACATTTACGGTTAAAAACATGCAGCATAATGAGAGAGGTTTCGAGGTTTGAGTTCATGTATGATAGTTTATTATCTTGAAACTAGAGTGTATTAAAAAAAAAAAAACTCAAAACAGTTTTATAAAGTTTATTCCGAAAATATGGAGATTTCTTTTAATAGAACATTTAAAATTTAAAAAGATAATATGTCCAAAAAGGAAATAGGTCTCAAGTTCAAAACATTATTTGATAAGATTTTGACGAAAAATGTTGGATGAGAGATGTGAAAGATCTCCACAACATAATATATAAATTAACAACCCAGCCCAACCCTAATTCCGGGTGAATTGGGCCAATCCAACGGGTCGAACTTATATTGCCACCTCTAGTTCTGATGTGGAGTGGACCATCGTGGGAGACCATTCACAGTCGAATAAAAGGCAATGCTAACAATGCAAAAATAGGATGCATATTTTTATTAAAAGGTTAATTACATAAATGTTGTCTCAACTTTTCCTTTTTTTCTATTTTAGTGTCTCAACTTTATTTTTATTCAATTGAGTGTCTAAATTTTTTAATTTTTTATATTTTGATGTATCAACTTTATTTTTGTTCAATTGAGTGTTTAAACTTTTTTATTTTTTCTATTTTGATGTCACAACTTTAATTTTATTCAATCAAACATTTAAACTTTTAATTTTTGTTGAATCAAGTTTTTCTTTACCAATAAAAATTTATTAAGATATTTCTATTAATAAAAATTGGATTCAAATGATATTTCATCACATGCAAAATAATGAAATTACTTAAATACCCTTTAAGAAGATGAAATGACAATATTATCATTTCCATGCATATTAAGGGCTTTATTACCTATTTTTTACAATGAAAATGAAATTGATAAAATTGGTTACTATAGAATTGAGATAAAAATTTAAAAAATTCAAAATATATATAGTGAATTAAAAACAACTTTAATTATCTAATCTTATTTTTACTTGAAAAATAAGTTATATATGAATTATTAAAAATAAAGCATTAGATATTAAAATTATGTTTAAAATAATTAAATATTTATTTTAATTTCATAACAGTCAATTTAATTAATTTCTTTTGTATAATATTGAATATATAACAAAAACTATAACTTTAAAAGGATAATATTATCTTTTCACCTTGTTAAAAGTCACTTAAGTAATTTTATCATTTTCATATAATAAAATATTATTTGGAATATAAATTTTGCTTATTCAAATATCATAATAAGATTTAATTAAACAAAAAATCAAAAATTCAAACACTTAATTGAACAAAAATCAAATTGAGACACCCAAATTAAAATAAAAATAAAAAATCATAAAATTTAGACACTTTATTTTGAGCAAAAATAAATAAAATTTAGACACCAAAAATAAAAATGGAAAAGTTTATGTAATCAACCCTTTATTAAAAAAATATCTCATTTTATAAAAATAATTACACTTAGGTATCTACTTAGATTAGGTTTATCTAATTAAATCTAAAATTAAATTTTTTTAAGATTGGATCGATTCCTAAAGCAAGATTAATTCCTATTTTCCAATTTTGCCACTTACTTAGATTAATATATAGTTATAAATGTCGATTCGATCTCAATTGGTATATATGAAAATAACAATCGTTGAAATTGAGCTATTAAAGAAAGACATTGTTGTAGTGAAGTTACAAATCAGTCAAAGTTGTTCAATTTGGCTTTACTACTCTCATTTAAATTGTAATCTAATCATTAAGAGTGTCAACCTAAATTACACAACATAAAACGTAAAAAATTGAAAATCATGGAGGTTTGGCAAAATCAACAAATCAATCCTTTCCAAAAAATCAGATCGACTGATTGGATTCATAATAACGACATAACTTAAGCCCCTCCTCTCAAAAGCTTCTCTCTAGCTTTTTACATATGAAAACATTAAAAATATACATTGGTAATCCCAAGTTGCTAATCCCAAGCAGAAGAATAATTAAGGGAATTCAACTAAGAGCAATTTGACACCGAAACAGAATTTATTCTCCTAACTGTGTAGGTACATATAACAACAACACCGTGGTAATATTTTTCATTTGAAGAACACCAATAAATTATAATACAAAGCAAGGTGCTGAATTTAATATCTTGCAAAAAATGTAGGATGAGGAAGGGATGGAAAACCCGAAAGTTCGTAATTCCTCCTAACTCGAGGGAGTGAGTTCCCACGATCGAGCAAACCGTTGTCCACCATCGCCTCCGAAAAATTGCTTCTCATATGCAATTTATCCTACAAAGCCAGCAGAAGCTTAGTCGTTATTCTTCAAAGAGTTAATGATGTATAATATAGTATATGTCCACTAAAACTGAAACACATAAGCAAGCAACAACACAACACAACATGAGATCGTTTCCATTTTGACAACAAAGAAAAACAAGAAAGCTTTCTTCAAGCACCTGGAAAAAGAGAACTTTTGAAACACAATTTATGTTTTATAGAAAGAGGAGCAAAGATGATTCATGAAGAGGTGCACAGCCCTCCAACCATTCCTAAAATAGAAACCAAAAACTTCAAAGAACCAACGTAAAAAGAAACAAAACATATGGCTTCTATTACAAACCTCTCACTTAAGTAGTAATCTCTCTCAGTAAAGAAGTAGTAGGTCTCCTAGTTGAAGCCGCAGAGAAGGTCCAATTCAACCAAAGAGTAAAAGCGTAAAAGGTCGCTGTGAGCATATAGTCTCGCCATCCTAGCTGGAACTCGGGAACCCGGCAGCCTTTACAAAGGAAAATGAATCAAAGATACCATCCGATTCTCGCAAAAATTTGTCGACCAATTCGCTATTGCCACCATGAATCAACAACTTATATCGTTTTAACTCGCTGGGCACTGCATTTTTGATGTTTGTATTGTATCATAATGGACACAACACACAATAAGTGCACGTGAATCCAATGGAAGTTCGACCGATGGCGTCTTTTTCAATCTGAATCGGGCCGAGTGTGTTCGGGGTCGCTGGGCCGACCGGATTGTAAGCGCAAGTCCACAGGCCGTAAGGTCGCTGGGTCCGGTGTGTGATCACATCGCGCCGACGGCCGGCCTCGATGTGGCACTCCTCCGCAAAATGAACGAGAAAGACGGGCTCCACAGGGCTTCGCCTCGTGTCACCCGACATGCCCGCCGATTCTTCGAGAGAGAAGATGGGTCGCTTAAGAGTTTGGGCCTCGTATCGTGTGTACCTTTCAACGAGTGCGGATATGTATTTATAGTAGATGTTCGGCCAGTTGGATAAGGACTATGATTTGCTCCCATTGGATGAGATTTTATTCTCAGTATCGGATTTGGTATTGGATTTAGCAAGAACAGTTTATTTGGGATAATCTTCCTTCCTTATTAGGGGATGTCCAACTGGCGGTGATCTGTTATTTTTTCTTTCATTTATAATGGGATTTGGTTGGATGGGTAATATCAAGTATGAATATTCTATTTTCTCAGATACAAAATATGGGTTGATCGTCGTACGACCTTCAATTTACCCAATATCACGCTTCGCCTAGCGAGCCTCCCGTTTACCGATATGGAGGGGCCTGGTGTTTTATGGAGCTCACCATTTTTCTGGGCTTCGTGAGTGGAATATGGGCTCATTTCTTTATCCCCATCAAGCCGTCCAGCCTCAGGTAATGGATTTCCGCGTGGGCAAGGGTCGTAATTCTTCCCGCAATGCTTGTTATTTCCACGTGTTCGCTTGAAACAAAGCACTAAGGCCCGATCGGGCCACTACCAAGCCAGGCTATAATGATGACACTTTGGGTTTCGAACTTGTTTTTCATATTCCCCTTAGTTCCTTAGCTTTTCGCCACCTCCTCGTCTCTAATTTCTCCGGGTCCCGCATCCTCCTCTTTATTTTTATAGTGACCACATTTCGCTTCTCCTCGCACTTCATCCGCCCCTTTGCGTAGGGTCTTTTCTCTCGGCGTTTTTCCCCGGGCTAACTTTGATTTCAAAATATTTTCATTTCAAAAAATACGCATTAGGCCTCTACATTATTTTAGTGAACTTTGATTACTACCTCGAATTTATAAGGTAGTATCAAAGATCCATTAATAAGAGTATCCTAATTTATTAAAATAGCATAACACATAATGACTATTTGTCAATTTAATTCTTCAATCTTTATTAAATTTTTTGGAAATAAGGATATTCGACTTTTGATTTCAAGTTCTTTGTTCACAATTTTTTAAATTGAAGTAAGATCTCTATAACTTAGCTAATTCAAATTTGAATGCTCGATTAAGGTTTTAAAATGGGATAGGTAATCATTAAATAAAAAGTTATCGATTCACAGCTTAAAGATCAAATCAATTGTCGAACGTGATTAACCTGCAGCCGAAAAGGTCATCTATCAACCATTCCATGACCATGCTTTTTAAAGATCGCAATATTTTAAAATCGATCTGACGATTACATAGAAAAAGTTACTCTATTAATGGCTTATGAGCCAAATCAATGATCAAATCATATTAAATTAAGACTGAAAAAGATCTATGATTCGATCAATTTGATATGATTTTTAAAATATTATGCAGTATTTAAAAAATCGGATCATTGATCGAATCAAAAAAGGTATTGATTCCATATTCATGGCTTAGGCCCTGTTTAGTTCACGAAAATTTTCAACTATATCCAAAATTTAGAATATTAAAATTTTCAATGTATTCTAATCCTTAGTTTTTATTTTTAGAAAATACGTTTCGTACTCGAATTTTATTAGTAATAAAGAATAAGAAAATCCGTTTTGTAAACCATTTTCTTTTGAAAATGAAGTTATAAAATGCTGAAAATAAAATCCCTTGTTTTTTCGATGACCAAAACAAGGAAACAATGTAGTGCGCTTTTCGATTCATATATATAAAATGTTAAAAATAGTGTGAATTCGATTTTCTTTGTTTTCAAAATTTGTTTTTGTCTCGATTCGTGAATTCAAACGGTTTTTTTATTTTTGAAAAGTTTAAATGAGAAAACATAAAATTTATACCTACTAAACATGGCCTTAGTGGACCACCAAATTATCCAACTTGAACTCCGATTAAACCGGTCTAAGGTTGATCCCTCATTCAATCCATCTGCTGCATCCAATTTTAAAATACCACATGCCGATTTTGAACTAAGATTGACAAGAATCGAGTGTCTTTTTGTCCTAGGGCTGAAATTTTCGGGAGGGATACCTTTTTGTGGGGAGTACACATCTCATACCGCATCGAATCTTAGACAGATACTTCATGATTACGCATTGCACAGCACTATTATGACGTGATTTCCATTGGGTTTTTTGTCCATATTTGTGTATGGAGTCAAAGGCCATGTTTGGCAATGCCAGGATCGAGGGATTGTATTAATTTTCGATAAAATTAATGCTCCAAGATTTGGTAGATGCCTGGACTAACTAAATCGACAAAATTAATATGCGTTATTTTGTCTTGCTTTAACCCCCCCCTCAAATCAAATAAATGGTTTCGCCTTGACTAAATTTGGGGGATAAAATATTTTATAGTTTTTTATAAAAATAATTACCATAACTAAAAATTTGAACAAAAAAATTTATTAACTAATATATTATCAAATAACTGTTCACAATAAATAGATGAAATAAAAATAGCTTAATATATTATATATGATATAATATATTTATAAAATATAAATTTAACAATATATACTATTTTCATACAAATAAAAATATTATGAATTTTTATAAATTATTTATTAAAAATATTATAATAATTATTATTATTTATATTAAAAGTATATAAAAATAAAATAATAAAAAATTGGCTTTAAAACATAAATTCAATTTCGCCATGCATATTTTGGATAATATTGATTCATATCAAGTTTGACCGGCCCTGCTTTCTACCCTCGAACAATTTATTTATTTTTAGTTCACTTTATTTTTGGAATGACCCTAAATTTCAAACTATTTTTAACTTTCGAGATTTTCGTGAAAAATCTCGTCCTCGAGTCACCGGGCAACTTATCACTCCGTAAAATCTGAAAATCGCTTGTCTTATAATTCGACTAAACTTTTCTAGGTCACTGTATTCTCGCTAGGACAAATTTAACTACAAGTAGCTGCTTTCATCCAAGATCTGTGAGAATTTTCAGCTTCTCTCGAACCCTTACGACAATTTATTATTTTTATTAACATTTTGCCATTTTTGAAAATTTCAATTTTTTTCTGTTTGGCGTGAGTAACAATATTTTCGAACTAAGATTCGATTTGAGAAAATAAACTCAATTCTATTAAAACCCGATTAAAATTAAATTAAAACTCCATACCATTAAGAATGAGGTCGGATCGTGGAACCCAAAATACCCGTCCAATCGCCATCCCTACTCACTACCTAATGTTAAAAACAAACAACTTAATACTTAACGCTATTAAGACACCCAAGATTAAGCTCAAAAAAATTCTATTCAAGATAAGAAAAAACAAACACCATCTTAAATCCTGCACGCACTCAAACGCAAGATAAAAGTCCATAATTCGTTTCAGATCAGATCAAACACGTGCGACATTATTAAATTTGTCCCAATCCTGGTCCACTCCTCAGATTAAATTCCCAAACCGAAAGTACAAATTAACTTTACTTAACTCGCTTACCAAACATGGCCAAAGGGTTTTGGGTTTAGTACCCACCTCGACAATACCATATAATCTACGATAATAGTTATTTTTTATAATTTCAATTTATTTATCCATTATTGTTTTAAGTATAATATTTGTTTAAAACAAATTGAGAAACTATAATTTTTCATATATTATAAAAACTGAGCTTCACTTGATAATTTAAAATATGAAAATATTATAACAACGTAAAAATATATTATTAAGTTTCATTAATATTAAAAAAACTATTTATTTATGTGGTGTTTAAGATAATTTTGTTTAACTTAATAATATTATTTAAGATTTTTTTGTTTAACTTAATTATATTACTTAATATCAATAAATTATTTTTAGTTATAATAAAAAATTAAATATCTCTTTATTTAGTTAAAAACAAATTTAAGTAAACTAAAAGTATAAACCCAAACAAAAATTTTGATTTAAATACTAATAAAAGTAATCTATGTTGTATTTAAGAAGTGAATTTTTATTTATTTATGTTATTTTTACATTTTTAAATTATTTATTAATTTTTACTTTCAATATATTCATTTAAAATATTCATCGATATAACTAATGATATATCTCAGAAATTTTAACTACTGACATAGCATCCTGGCGATACCGATATACCTATTATTTTGATATTTGATCGTATTCAAATATTTAGATTATGAATGGAACATTAATTTTAGATAAAGATCAAATATTATAAATGAAGATGATAATAAGCATTTAAAACGCCTAAATAATTTTTTTTTGAAAGAAAAGTACTAAACGATTAAAAAAATAAACTAATTAGTTATTTTTTATAATTTCAATTTATTTATCCATTATTGTTTTAAGATAATATTTGTTTAAACAAATTGAGAAACTATAATTTTCCATATATTATAAAAAATCTGATTTCATTTGCAGATAATTTAAAATATGAAAATATTAGTAACAGAAAAAATATAATATTAAACTGGGCAATAACATTAAAAATCCCATTTATTTTATGTGTTGTTTAAGATAATTTTTTGTTTAACTTAATAATATTATTTTCAAGATTTTTTTGTTTAAACTTAATTATAGTACTTAATATCAATAAATTATTTTCATTATAATAAAAATTAAATATCTCTTTTATTTAGCAAAAAACAAATTTTAAGTAAAACTAAAGTATAAACTCCAAACAAAAAAATTACGATTTAAATACTACTGCAGCACTCCATGTCATTTTTAAGCAATGAATTTTTATTTATTTACAAGATTGTTACATTTTAAATTATTTATTAATTTTTACTTTAATATATTAACGAAATATTCCATCGATATATCCGTATTAATTCAATCCACATCGGTTATATTCGTGATACCGATATTTTGATCATTGACTATACTCATAAAATTAGTTAAAAAAACATTTATTATTAATATATAATATTTACTAGAATCTATAGTCGGTTCATAAAGTAAAAAAAAAAAAAAACTATTAGGAATATATAGTCCAATCAATTAAGTTTAAAATAATAAAATTAAAAGTTTTATTATAAAATGAAAATATTATTATCAATAATTTTTAGAACAAAAGTATTAAAAGTAAACTTAAATATTTACTCTAATTTTATACTATACAAAATACGAATTTGGTGTGTTTTTAAAATTTGAAATTTATCCAACAGCTGTCTCCCTTACCTTTTTGACTTTTGAGGACAACGTTTTTTGAGAGCAACCATGTGTGGGGATTTTCCTTTTGCTTCTTCGAACAGCCTCTTCTTCCTAATTTTGTGGCTGCAAAGCCACTCCTCCTTCATTCCTAATTATCTGATCTCCAGTACCTGCCATCGCACGGTACCAAAAGAGGAGTTCCCCTCTCTTCCCATAAAGAGGAGGCTGTTGATGGAGAGTTCTTCCAGTCAAGGACTCGAGTTTCGGCTTTCTCTGGTTCTGTTATCCCCAAAAAGGGTTTGTATCAAGCATCGGACGTCGACTCAGGATCCTTCGTCCCGTTTGCCGTCGGCAAAATCAGCAGTACTACCGAAAATCTTCGCCGCTGTGGAGACTTTGCCTTATCGCACTGCCGACGACGACTTTTGGAGCGTTCGGACTGACCAAAAATGGGTCTAAGGCTAGATATTCAGACCCGAAAATAGGCGGAAAAGAAAATGGTGCTTTTGTTGCCGACACGACGACCAACCGTCGATCCCTGTTTTGGGTTCGGCAGATCCAGATTCAGTTGTGTGTGAGGAAATATTGGGTTCCATTCCTCGGAAACGGACTGTTGGGGTCTGGATTCTGCGCCTCAGATCCAGTCGAGGTTGGATTCAGGCGCCAAGGAGTTGGCTACTGCGGATCCAGAGAGGTCGGAGTTTACACGGTGATTCAACACCGTCGGCTAAAACTTGGCCGTCTACTGAAGGGTCTGAACCTCGATTGTCGGTTTTGGCCGTTCCAGTCGGATTTACATTTTCAACGCGTTTGCGGCTTTATATTGTCAGATTTTGTTGGTTTTAGTCTTCAGGTCGGATCTGGCCGCCGTTCCGTGGCTGTGTGGCTGGGCGTTTTGTTGAATAGATCGGTTATCTATTACAATTACCGCTGATGCAGAACGGCTAGTGGTTGTCGCATGTCGGTATACCCGGGATATGGCAGAAATCATGGTGGAGCTGCAAGTTTTATAAGTTGCCGAACCCAGATCCGGTCCGATCTGATGATGGTGTACATCCCACCTTCTTCTGGATTTTGCTTCGCAGAGATCAGTTCCGGATCAGTTTGGCATCCCCTGTCGGTTTGTCAATGAAGGTCATGTCGGGTATCCTCGTCCTTAACTCAGATCTACAGTTCGGTCAAAGGCGAGTGGTCGGCGGGTCGGTCCGACGCTCCGGTGGATCTGGTCAAATCTACTACCACAGTGTTCAGCTTGTTTCCCCGCTCTAATGTAATGGCCTGGATGAGTTCAGATCCAGTGGCCTGGGCTTCAGTGTTCATGAATGATTTATCCCGCGTTCTTTTCAGTAGAGGTAGTTTGTCGACCGCTCAGTTCGGCTCTTCTTGTTTCCATCAAGGTAATTTACGAGGTGGTGTGTTTGCTGGTTGGTTCAGTACTCTTCAATAATGGCTTCCAAGAATATTTCTGGGCTTTCAGACTCAGTCTTCTATGTAATTTATAGATTGATTTTGCCTGACTCCAGTCCCTGGTTGTTCCGTCGATGGCTTTTTGCAAGTTTGCTCCTCAAATTTCGAGTTGTGGGTTTGGTGCAAGTATGTGGTTATTTTGTTTGTTGACCTGTATTTAAAATTACATCATCTCCCTGCCTGGGCAAGTGTCATATACACAGATGCTTTTGATAAGATCTGTTTGGCAGCTCATATGGGCTGTTGTCTCTCCTATTTTTATGCTCGTCCCGCTTTCTGCTTCTGCCATTGCGCTCAGATTCTTTTCTTTTCGGTTGTTTGTCGTGATCATTCTTTCTAAATAAATTTAATCAATCCAAAAAGTGATTATATTCTCTCAAGTAAGATAAAGATAAATGGATACGACTGCCTCAGATTATTGCTATATCTTCCTTAACTCCCTTTCTTCTCCTGGCTGTAACGTGCGCTCTTCCAATTTCAGATTCTAAGCATGCTTAGCGCTGATTAATCTTACGATCGCACTAAACTTCACGACCCATCGACACGCTCTTCTGGCTTCCCTCTCTCTCTACTCCCACGACTTCTCGTCGCCTTCTCTTCCCACTTCTACGCTTCAGATTTTGCAAAAAACGATCCATTCTCGAGATTTGCAATCGCTCCGCCAGACGATTCGTCACGGATTCGAGAGCGGTTTATACGACGGCTTGCCTCAATAAGGTCTTGCGCTTATCAATTGACGTTATTTCACACATTTATCCCCTGCTCAGATCATCATTAACAACACCCAATCTTTCGCTTAAATCACAGGCTTCTGATTTCAGAAGAACGCTTATCGCTTCATTACAATCGCTAAAGAGAGTTAGAATCGCCATATCTCAAGATTTATTTTTACATTTCCTTTTTTATAACGCTTGATTCGAGAAATAAGGATGATACTTATCACAAGACTTATCTTCCATCCCAGTACTACCGACATTAATTTATCATCCTGATTCATCTCTATTTACATACATATTGCATAAATTTTATATTACAGAGGCCACATGGCCTGCACACTTGGTTCAAACCCGAGAATAATAATAATAATAATAGTCATAATACGTCTACAGCTGGGAGTCCTCAAGTATCAAGCACGAGTAAAGAAGAACAAATTTTCCACTATGATTCGGCCTCTATCCCGCAAATGGTACCACATTCTCATGCAACAAAAATATCCCCAATTCCAATTTCTTTTCATTACTTAAACCGCTCGTGCTCTAATCTTTATGGAACCCACAAAGATCCCGGACCGCTGTATCAGACAGAACGCCCGGCGCCGACCGAACACATCTAGTCAACCCAACGTTAAGATCGATTTCTCCTCGATACCTTCCTATATTCCGACACTTCAAACATATTCATTTATCAAGTCATTTCAGACGTACTATGGATTTATTTGATTTTATTTCATCGGTTTACCAGAGCGCGCGCCTGCGATGTGGCGATTTGTTACATTTGTTTTGATCGTGGTCTTGTATCGGGTCAGTTCCTCACCTCCTATATTTTATGGCGCCACGTCCGCTTGCACGGCTTGGCGTATTATTCCTGCTATTTATTTTCCTTTGTGACAATTCTGATCATTCAAAAAATAATCAGACATGCATGCTGTCAGTTAATATATTAAGCCTTAATAGCTTATATTTAACCACTTACTAATAAATCTAATTTCATATATTATTTTTTATTTTATAACTGACAAAAAACCAATCATGCTTTCATTCAACGACATATGATCTTATTTCTTCACTCTATAGGCAATGATTTCTTCATCCAATTCTGAATATGCTTCTCCATCTCATAGGCAATGGCAGAAACCCTCCGTGTTTTTCAATAAATTCTTTTCCAGCATGTTTGCTTTTGAATATGTTGCTTTTGTTAAGATCATACTTCACTATAAGTTTAGATTCTTTCCTTTCTTCTCTTTCTTTTTAAGTAATGCTTTTTTTAAGTACATCATTCGATTTAAAGCATTCCTCAAGTCAATCTTCATCTATCATCTCGGCTACTCTTCGTTTTTAGTTTATGCCTTTAGAGCCATGGTTACGATTTTAACCCGATACGCCTTTCTTTGCTTTGCCTCACGATACATTTGATTAATTTTCTAAGTCAAACTAAATAAAATGAGAAATGGTAAATGACTTATAAAAGAAATATTATCTTAAATATATAAACCGTATATATCGTTGTTATGGCAGAAAATTATGATTGATGTAAAAATCTCTTGCTTCATTATTTGTCATGTTTTTATTTTATTGCGCATTTGCTCGCTTTTTTCTTTTTCGGGTTTCCTTCATTGATTTTTAACATATATTGTTTTTTTTTTTTTGCAGATGTCTTTATGATTCTTTCCCATGAGAAACACAACTCATGCATAATGTTCTCTTTACCATCCACTTCTGCATCTATATGGTTAACAAATACATAAAAATCAAAGTAAAGTGACGGAATTGTTTGAAGAGGCACTATAACCACAACATGCAATCGAACCCTTAGTCTTCTTCCAAAAGATGGCAGAATTTAATAATGTAACTCACTTGTGGGAGCGAGTCTTTCTTCCTATTCTGATCCAGAATAGTTTGACTAAATCTCTTCATACGGATCGACTAACACTCCTCAAGATATAAATAGTCAAAATTATAAAATTAGCCACAAAACGCGACTAAGAGGAATAAATACAGAGACCTTACATCGCAATTTGGGTTAATTGATACTGATTAAGATAATCTGCGCGCTTCAAACCTCGTTAAATAAACCTGGTTCAAAATAGCATTTTTTGAGCACTAATCAACTCCTTATGCCCATAACCCGAGTCCTGACCAACTCTCTCTCATACGCAACGCTGTCATTAAAACTGTCATCGACGCCACCCAATCGACTCTTTCTTCTAAACAAAATCTTTGTTTAAACTCAAGACCATTGAAAATCCTCCAATGTCATCCATTTGATCCTCATCAAATTCGCGGTGTTATGATTTACTGCCACAATTTTATTATTACTACAGATCACCATGCGTAGCTTTTCCAACATGTTTTGCAACTTCCAACAAAGCACCATACTTAATTTCAATAACCCCGAACCCGTCTTGCTTAGTTCATTTTCCATTTCCAGAATTTGGCCAAAAAAAGCCCTAAACTTCAAACACACAACAAAACCCAAGACACCAGTCCCGGGATCAAAACTAATACTCAAATACTTTCTGCCATCTAGAAAATAGTCCTAAATCAGTCTAATATTCGGCCCTAAAATTTCGGGATCGAATGATCAACTCACCCACACTTCACTGCCTGTAACCTCTTAGAGTAAGCCATGCTGATCCCAATCTTTGCATAAATAACCGAATGGAAAATTCCTATATCTCGGGAGCTCACAAACCCTCTGGATTGCAGACCCACGCGTAGCCTCGCTGTTTAACTAACTTTAATTTCTGATCACAACTTCTCACCTCGTAACGTCGAAAATTTTCTTCCTTTTCCTTTCCCTTTCTTCCTCTTTCTTCTCCGGCTTCTTCTCCTCTTTTTTTTCTTTCTTTCTCCCTCTTGATTCTCATTCACCGACTGATTATATGAGCAAACTTCCCTACCACTTTCCTACATGCCACATGTCTCATTTTCCCCATTTTCTTGAATTTTTATTTTTTCTTTTTCTTTGTCTGCTTCTGTTCTATCTCGGCGAGGGCCTCTACCTTCCTTCCTTCCTTTCACATCTGCCATACTACTATTAATACGTAAACATTCATCCTATTACATACACACGTGACGTTTCTGCAGCACAGCGACATCATCTTGCTTTGAAAACTAAATTTCACCATCTCTGAATCTAAATAAATTCACTAAGAATGATTTCAAGAGAGAATTCATCAGCCAAAACTCCTGTCGTTATTCGCATCTTTAAATTTGATATTCAATCAAAATTACCGCTTTATCCCTTTTCTTTAAAAATCACTTTTCCGCTTACACTGGTGAACACCCTCTCAAGCTTCCTTCCCGAGAAGGAACCCCGACGATTTTGCACTCCTTGGCGTAACTCCTCATAGAGTGCAACAAACTGGATTAGAGGAAGGATATATTTCCACTTAGCTGTCATAAAATACTATTTCTTCCTATTTATTCTTTTAGGTAAGCTACAAAGTGAATTCATACCTAGTAAGCACTACTAAACACATACTAAAATATCTTTTATCCATTTTAATTTAGACCTGGACTCATACCAGCGTTAGAACTTAGATTAAGGCCTTCTATCTACTTTGACGTTAACATCTGTAAGAGTATGCCTTCTTATTTTCAAATAAGTAAAAAACTACCTTTCTCTACAATAGGAGCTGCTAGAGTCAGTTAGAAAGCAGAGCTGTGACTTAGATACATACAAAAGCAAGCCTGTACCAGATGAGTTGTTGTAATATTATGGCATGTAGTGGCTTTCCACCCATAGAAACTCTTCCCTGTTACATACTTGGTAAAAGAGGTTATGAGGAACGCAATAGCTTCACCAATAGGGGGAGGGATGTTTTGGACTCTACCGGTAGTCACTGGTCCTTGTGAGCCAATACATTCTTTAGTGAGAAGGTGATAGGTAGCCAAATTTTCTACACTAGGAGCTCAAAGCATGTTCAGTGATAAACACAACTTAAACCTTGATGGACGAGAGGCTCTTTATTATTCTCAAATCCCTTTTTCGTACAAAGAAGGGAAAAAGGCCCATGACATGGCACTTGCCTTCCCTTACTCTTACTAAGACTAATGAGCAATCATTCCCTCCGTCACATTTATTTGCAATATTTTAATCTAAGACCAAGGTAAATTTCATTCTCGACATTTTCTAGTCGCCTCTTCTAAAGCCTCCTTTCGAGAAGAAGATGAACGCTCATGCCATTTATCCTTTATTCGAATACTATTGACTTAATCTTCTTTTCTTCTACGAGGATATCACAAGTTTTGTGAAAGATTTGGGATGTAAATATCTTCCTTAGCCTTGTCCTCTCTACTTCAGCTAATCAATACTAGAATACAGGTTTTATATGTCCCTTCCTTAACTCTATTCGTTAGTATTGGTTATGATTGGCTCTCAACAGTACTAATTATTTTTCTTTCTATTTTTTCTTTACTTTCCTTATTATATTCTTATTTGCCTTCATCCTCTAAAGGTAAGGTCTAAATACGTTAGATTCCTCAGATTTTTACATCACGAATCTTATGGACCTTCTTGAATGGAGATGCGCTTTGTTCACCAAGCAAGCCTTTCAATACGCTTGATAATAAAGTGGGATCTAATGGAGACGCGCGAGAAACCCTATGAAGAGGATGGACACTCTCCGTGAGAAAGTGCTTATGATGACAGAGGAGTTCCAAGAGCGGACTAGATCTCTAGAGGGAGAGATCATACTATCAGTTTATCGATGAAAAGCTGCCTAATGCCTCAAATACGCCTCAGAGCGGCGCCCGTGCCTAAGCCTCTGGGTGCACCAACACCAAGGACTTTGGAGAACTTCTTGAGTATATGGAAAATT
The DNA here is from genome assembly GCA_016808115.1 of Tetrastigma voinierianum. Taxonomy (NCBI): domain Eukaryota; kingdom Viridiplantae; phylum Streptophyta; class Magnoliopsida; order Vitales; family Vitaceae; genus Tetrastigma; species Tetrastigma voinierianum. The sequence goes on along the minus strand of JAEQBH010006548.1, from coordinate 8,184 downwards.
ATTTCATCATACTTGCATACCGCTGGGTAAACAAGTAACGATTAACCGTCATGTATTTATTCTGGCGATGTAAAGCTTTGTATGTGCGAGCAAAGAGACGACAGCTGGTTGTTTACTGACTAAAGATCGAAATGCAGAGGCACTTAAAAAAGGAACCCATGGATTAGTTCCTTCCCACGAAAATGCATAATATGGATGGCTAGAGTCCGAAAATGCTTAAGAAAATGGGCACGGCATGGTAAAAGAATACGTAGGTGTCATTTGCACCATCGATCATCGACATCATGACAAGTCCCGGGTTGACAAGCCGTTCAACTCATCTAAGCCCGCACGCGAGACTAAAAAAAAAAAAATACAAGAACAAGGTGTCCAAGACTCTCCTCCCCGCCTGCATGCCAACAGCCACAATTTCACTAACAAGACTTTTAGGCACCTGCCTCACTTAACGCCACGACATGCCCTCGACAGCTGCCTAGGCCTATCGCTCAGACACCCAGCCAGCTTCTGGCTAGGTCGCCAGACACGCCGCTCTACTCTTGAAGGCCACACACGCTTCCACACTTCTTCTCTTTCTTCTTTCACAAACCAACTGCTGTCGCCCAGAATCCGTGGACTCTGGCCTAACACTGACACGCCACCAAAGTCATTCAACTAACAAGATGCTTCAAGACTACTCCCCGATCCCATGCCCAGACACATTGCCTTCGACTCCATCGCTTCACGATACTTATAAAGACAATCACCCATCGTGACGTGATACAGCACGACCAACAGAGTGCATGTCCACCACCTGCCCTGGCGAGTCATGCTCCAAATTACTCAATGGTCGGCCCAATAAGATCCCTCAAATTACTTGTTTCTACCAGCGCTCACGACACGACAAAAAGACGGCACTGACCCAAGGCATCCCCCAAATTATTATGTCCTACGAAGCTACGCCCTAGCCACCGACCTCGCACACGCTCATGACACGCCTGCACAAAACACTCTACCTCAACATTCCTGACATCACAGGCTACTAGCTTTAGCATTACATATCACATTTCTCACTTAGTGTCATGCCCAGAAACCGTGGCTCCTGGCCGCCATGACATACCTAAACAAGGTCTCACCCAACAGACACCATTGACCTTCTGACTGACCTAACAAGACACCCCGATTGACGCGCCTACACTACGATGCCCAAGCATAAGGTGTCTCTACTTGTGAGCATGCCCTGCACACCTGCTTCTAAGATAACGCCATGACACGCCCAGCACGCACGCCTGGCCACGCATGCCCTGAAAGATCTCGCCAGCCTCTACTCTGTCGCCACGCCCAGCCATGGTGCCTCGACCTGCCACTACGACATTCCAGCAAGCCCCCGACGTAGCTAGCTTTGTGGACACTGTGGTCTCACTAAGGCTTCATAGACACGGCCGCCTACTAAGGCCATGACAGCCTGTACAGCGCATTCCTCGTCTGGCATGCCCAGACCTGCGGACTCTACTACCCATGCCTGCACACCCGCCGCCCTACTGGGCCGCCAATGACATCCCTGGGGGCAACAAGGTCTCGTCCGCGCACGCCTGCACACTCGCGCCTACCAAGACCACGACGTGCCCAGCACCTGGCCGCCGATCTAGTGCATGCCCAGCACCTGCCCCACCAAGGCCATGCCCAACACGGCTGTCCTACTCAACAGATCGACACGCCTAGACAAGCGTGCCCCTACTACAGTCAGATGTATCTGCGGTTTCCACAAGGCTTGCCTGTACACCAGCGATACTACCATCTGTCACTACAGTACGGCGGCCCCGCCAGCTACTCCGGCCACGCACGACACCCCCACCCCAAGCACCACGCTAAACCACGAGATCGACTGGCCACGATTACGCATGGGCACCTAAGGCCCCAACCCAAATGCACGCCTAATCCGCATGGGCCCTGGCCCAAGACCATGCCCAGAAACCATGTCTCCTGGCCTGGGCCATGACACGCCTAGAAAAGGTGCCCTGGCCAGCTCTCGCCTGCACACCCGTGCTTCCTACCTACTGGCTTGCCCATTCACAAAGGCTCGACCTAAATGGGCCATTCCCAGTAACTGTCCCACTAGTCAATACGACATGCCTGTAGACAAGGTGCCTTGCCCAGTGCATGCCTGCACTCTGACTCGCCAACGCGACGCCTGCACACCCGACCGACCTAGCCCATGACACAACATGCCCAAGGTGCCCTACCTAACGATGCTTCAGGACACTGCATCACATAAGGCATGATACGCACAGCACAGACACCCTCTACCTCACACGCCTGCACCGCCGCCCCCCACTAGCCGCCCCATGCCCACCACGGTGTCCCCCGCCAGCCGCCACGACACGCCTGCACACAGCCCCGACCCAGTCAGCTCCTGCATCCGCTGCTCCTGGCCACAAGGCCTGGCCCAGACACCCGTGTCCCAGCCTGGCTGTCGCGCTCACACGCGCCCGCCCCAAGAGCACGACAAGCCCAGACAAGGCTCCTCATTCACTGCACGCCCAGACTCGGCGATTCGGGCCCAGTGCACGCCAGACACGGTGTCCTGGGCCCAGTGCCATGACACGCCTAGGCAAGGTGCCCCCTACTGCTGCATGGTCGACATGGTTCTGGCCTAATGTATGCCCAGCACCCGGTCCGGCCTAATGCATGCCCAGGCACCGCGGTCTCTGGCCTAACGCATGCCTGCGCACGTCGCCAAGGCCACCCAGCCACGCGCCTCGGCCTGGGGCTACATCGACACGCTAGACAGCGCCTACCATCGCCACGTTTAAACACTGCCTCTACTTAGCGCCATTACATACGCCTAGACAAGGTGCGCCAGCCTAACGTGATACCTAGACACCCGCTTGTAGACCTCAATTCTTCCCTTCAACACTGCGATTTATCCCACAAGCCACACTCACCCATCGCTCATATAACACCACAGCGCCTTTGCGCTACCGCTCTGTTCTCTAGCGGGTTTTGTATGTGGTCCGCTTGGAGCGCATACGTAGCTTCACTTGGGAGTGTCACTAGCGACTTATTTTTTAGTTACTGCACAGCAGAAGCAAGGGCTCTATAGCTTTTAAATAATCAAAAGCTTTATTAAAGATAAATCTGGGGAAGATTGAGCTTGTTTCGATTATATCTCCTTTGGTCCAACTCGGGAATCGTTTTCACTGTTATTTTGTTTGATTCTCTTTATTCGCTAAGGAGGTTTTTTAAAATTTCATACTTTTTACAACTGCTTACTAATCGCTTGAATTGTTCATCAGTGGCAATATGTATACAATACTTGCTTTTGGGTGATTTGGTGAGCACTCCTCCTTTGCTTCGACACTATATCTCCTATCCGGACTTTCGAATGGTGCACCGTTTTTTTTTGTGTTGTCTCCTTATTCTTCGTAAACATTATATCAAAGTTCTTTCATAATTTTCCTCAACTGGATAATCTGGCTGAAGCCTGCCTCAAACTGCTAGCCTTGCTACCAGGAGCGCCGCTGCGGATTTAACCAAATCGTATATTGCCTGGGCCCATAAGCTCAAGCTCGACCATGGGGAAGATTACGGTCCATTTCGGCCTGATTGTTAGATGCACTCACCATGAATCCATGTGGAGTCATATATAACCGAATCTTAAGAGATTCACCAGATGGAAAATATGAGAGGGAGCTTAATAAGTCGCTTCCGAGACTAATCAGTCTCTTTCCAAAGCTTGAAGTGTGGAACACCCGTAGTTCGTAGATGCCGGTGCCAGAATCAGATAAAAGGCGAGAAAAGACTGTGTGTCATGATCTGAAGGGCATTTTTTCTCGTCTAAACGCATGCTCATTGCTTCATTGACGCTTAGCTTGGTTTTTTCGCGCTATGGAAGAGTGCAAGAATATACCCCTAGCCCACTCTATTCTTTAATGACATTCTCGATCACCCCAGGTTTCTCTCAACTGATATTTGAGCCGCCACGCCCATACGTGAAAGTTTGCTCAAATAGCCACGCGCTTTGGGTAGTTTATTATTTTGGTCGTTCTCACCATCCGAGCTGAGAATCGATCACCGTTTATTTTTTTAGATTCTGACTCTTTTAGAAGCTTGATAAATTTCAAGAGCTCTCTCACGGTATGGACTGTCGAAACCAGATTAGCCTGCTCATTAGGTTAGGTTTGCAGAATGGCGCTGGGGAGTTTGGTTTTGCTTTACTTGCTCACTATCCGACGAGAATCAATCACCGCTTTATCTTTTAGATTCCCGACTTTTGAAGTTTGTGACAAATTTTGAGATCCTTTGGCCAATGGTATGGACTCGGTTTGGGAATCCGTATTAGTCTGCTCATTAGGTTAGATTCGGCAGGAATGATGCTTGGGGAGTTTGGTTTGTTTTGGTCGTTCTCACTATCCGACGAATCAATCAATGCTTATCTTCTAGATCAATTTTGTGAAGTTTGTGACAAATTTCGAGAGCCTCTTCAATAGGCTGATTGGTTGGGAAACCGATAGTCTGCCTTACAAAGTTAGGCTCGCATGAAAGGCGCTTTGGTAGCTTTACGTAAGCATACGGCCACTATCCGAGATGAGAAATTTATCACCGCTTATCTTTGTTAGATTCTCGACTCTTTTGGTAAGCTTTTAAGCATAAATTTTGAGAGCCTTCTAGTATGGTATGGACTGTCGGGAAACCATTAGCCTCTGCTCATTAGGTTAGGTTTGCAGAACGCATGCGCTTTGGGTAGTTTATGAGCTATTGGTTCTCACTCATCCGAGCCGAGAATTAATCACCGCTTTGTCGTATAGACTCCCACTTTGTAAAGATGGCTCAAATTTAAATCTTTTCTCATCCGTCTGACTGTTGTGGTAGAAACCGAACCAACCGGCTCATTAGATTCGGCTTGTCGGAAATGGCAAATTTGAGCAGTTTGCTTTGCTCAGGCTGCCCTTTATTGTCTTGAGTTTAATTGTACTGTTTGGTTTCGCTGATCTCAATTTCTAAGGAAGGTTCTAAAGTTTTTGAAATTTTTTTCAACCATCTCGGATTGCTTGGGAAACTAACCACGGTTTATCGGGTTAGGCTTTCCCGAATGGCAGCTTTTTAGGTAATAGCTTTGTTTCAGACGTTTTTGGTCATTCTGAGTCGAATTGCACTGGCCTATTTTATTGGGATTCTCAGTCTCGTGGAAAGATGTTTCGACAAAGTTTCGTAATTTTTCTCACTGTTGATTTGTTGAAAACCGATTCAACCTGGCCAGCAAGACAAACATGGGCAACCCCTATTTTAGCATATTTCAAAACTCGACATATTATAAGGCTTCCATGGCCTCATGAACTCAGAAAGTGCATTTGTGGTCTCGTGCCCGTCACGGCTTTGAAACAAAGCGGCAGAGTCAAGTAACGACGGTAAAGATATTGCTTGCTAGATTTAAATGAACGCGAAGTTAAAATAAGCAAACCACTTACCTCCTTTCACCCGCTTCTTTTGGCATTTGCATCCACATTCGTTTTAAATGAATGATGTATGATATATTATTCGCCTTCCTTACCTATTCCAAATTGCATTTACAGACCTCTGCACATGCTAAAGGTATTTGTATTCATATGTGTGCAAGGTTTTCGGCACTTTGACATTCATGTATACATTCGTAGCCTGACTCCACTCTCTTACGCAAATGGGCCGCTTGCACCACGTGATGCGCTTTTAACGTTAGAATGAATTCTGCCACTTTGATTCTTCAGGTTCGTGTCATGCATACTCTACGTCTGCTGACTAACTCATGTAACGCTGCGGGCCGTGGACCGTGTACGCGCTATCTACCTGTCAGTGTTTTGCCACGCTAGATAAATTAATTGCGCCATTCTGACCAGTTTCAGATCAAGCAAATTTCAGAGACCATCCGATCTTATGACCCATATGCCCCACATACCCAATTCACTAGCAGAGACCGAAGGTTCGGCCTGGCGAGGCGCAATTTCATACGCTGACCTTCCGATGCAGAATCGATCCCCGAACCTTAAATCTAGTTTTGCACGCCTTTTCCATACTAGAGTCAATGCATTGCTCTTACTTGGGCTTTTCCCTTATAAAAATAACAACAAAAAGTAAGTGGCGACTTCAAAGAAAAACTGTCCTCCTCGAGGATGGATTTTCAAAACTCGAAAATCAATCCACATTTTTTCTTCCATATAAAAGAGAGTCACTTACCAGGATCTGGGTAGTGGTCCACAAATTGGCTTACTCCATCGGGGAACGAACCTAATCTCCGGTTTCATGCGAGACGTTCAACTCTGAGCCATGTAGATATCGGGAAAGACATGGTTTATTTACTATCAGATTTTAGGCTACACAAGTTTCACTCGATGATAACTTTTACTGCATTTAGCCTACATTTGTGATTTGTTTATAAGCCAGGTGTTCACTTTTTGATTATAGCATGCTTTCTCATTATCGGATTCAGATCTAGCTGCGATATTTGGAATTGTGTTTAGAGGATCGAATGTGTGTAGATTTTGTGATAGGCTTTCTCAGGCATGATCATTGCTGCATGACTCTCCTTCCCCGCATGATCAAGCCATTGTGCTCAGGTGGGCATGTGTGTATCCCCTTACTTCAATCACTAGTTTCGTCGATTATTCCCTATCATTGCTCGAGTTGCTTCGGGGAGTCATTCCAATCGTTACGTTTCACTGCTGTGGTTTGGGAATGTGGATCTAGCATAAGGGCTTATATCGATGTATGGGAGCATCATGGCATTTACTGACGTCCGAGCAATGGCATTTGTATAGCCTGAGCTAGATTTCATGGATACTTGCGTACGCAGGTCCTTGTGATTGTCGACGATTATTGATTAGGATCTCTAAGTCATGGTATCCTCAGGTACGGCCATATAGCCTTGTGACTACTTCTTCCCTTTGTTAGTAGCTTCGAGTTTCATCTTACCCCTAAGGTATTACCATGTCAGAATTCATTCTTCATGAGCCATTTATCAAATTAGATGTTAACATAATATGTCGTAATCTGCTTCCCGCATGTGGAGCCATTTTATCGGGATTAGATGTTAACATCACATGTCGTCATTCCTTTGTAGGTTTTCAATGATCGTGATACTGACTGATTTGGATTACAGTCACGGGAATCGATATGCCCTCTTTACTTCTTTCCGTGATTACTTTTCCATTAAGAGCGACCGGGTTCCCAGCTGATTCGACGCAGGTAGACTTGTTAGAGATTCAGATTCACACAACGCTAGGAATGCATCAAATCATAGAGATATGGACTCGCACGCCATCACACCGCCAAATTCGGTGATTATCGATACCATGGTATTCCTCCCGGATGCTATTTCTGGGATCGACATAGATCGATGAGCATCGTGTGCCCAACCATTGCCAATTTTGGGAGAGCACTGCGATGACTTACTCCCACCTCCACCACCACCACCATCATCCTGACCACTGCATACCAGACTACACGCCCACCTCCCCCACCACTCCCCACTATTGAGTTCGACCCACCGTACAAAGAGAGGACCATACGCCCACACCCACCACCACCATCGGTTCAATCACCCGCAAGTCGGAGCTTTGTTCTACATGGTCGACCGGTGACCATGCCACATTCGTCAGACTTCGCGACCGACATCGATGACATCAAAGCCCGTGACGATAGGATTTACAGAGACCCGGTCTCCGTATGTTTCTCACAGTTATAGTCGATCGAATACGATGACCTTCCAGCCGCAAAATTTCTCACAATGAGTTCTCAAGATGCCTGACATCGAGGTACACCGATAGGGTGCCCCGCATTCACTTGGTAGCTTATATAAACACAGATGCACAAGATAGATTTGGATGCATACAAATGATCATGCTTCTCCTGCTGCTTAGCGGTGCCGCTTTAGCGTTAGTTTGCATCATCGACCCTTCGAGGCGTAGATGGGTTGATCTGTGACAAGAGTATTATCGCATAACACTTTACTACCGTAGCTGACGATCCCGAAGAGGCCGAGGCCCTCGTGCAGAGGCTCTCTCTGATGAGTCAAGCATTTCATTTATCTCCGATGGAGAGAAGATACGATTATAGATGTACCTCATGTAACGGATCATCAACGTACATTATTTGACGTTATATACTCTAATTTCTCGCTTGCTGGCATCCTTTCATTTAAGTCCCCAATGCGACAAACTTCGATCATCGGGTTCA
>JAEQBH010006547.1:125000-176785 GCA_016808115.1 Tetrastigma voinierianum | reverse complement strand
CCGTTGACTACTGTCAGCCGCGGAATACAAGTGGAGTCGGATTGCAGCGCCACTTTGCAATCGATGAGTCTCCTTTGTACGGGGAGCTCTACCCAAATACAAAACCTGTATAAACCTGTCCCTGATCAACAATATCTGATATATATATCCCAATCTGACCACTTGGGCCCATCAAGCATGCTCAACACATATATCCAAACTATATCCAATAGTTTCAAGAGTTCAAATGTTTCTCTTATACAACATATATTAAAATACTCAAATTCTAATACATGTAAATATCATCAAAAGCCACACCGACTTTCTTCTTATCCAACCTAAGATGACTAGTCTTCGCAGCTCTGTACATGAAAAAGGGGGATTACGGCGGGGTAGGCTAAAGCCGATAGGAGAATAAAACCTAATTAATTACTCACCACCTAAGTGCGTGCAATGTTCCCAATTTAAACGCCAATTACAAAGAAAATGCATGATCCTGCTTGAATGTCTCGCGGCCAACTCGGATCCAGTCCTCACCGACTCTCTCACACTCGCCTAAGCCTTGTATGAAATTATTGTGTTATTAGCGGGCAACTATAGATGAATATATATATCAGATTGGTGCTCAGACGATTGATATATATTATTTGTTTGTGGATACCCTCAGATGAATAAATATCAAGCTGGGCGCTCAATAGTTGATGGCCATTTGTTGTGGACTACCCTCCGATGATAGAAATATCAGCCGGGCCGCTCCGGCCGGTTGATATATTATTTAGTTTTAATTTACCCTCAGATGATTAACATTTTTAGACTACCCTCAGAGACCTTTTTCTCTCTAGACTTAATTCATGCACTCTCACTCCTATAATCCTAGGGTGTCAGTGCATATGGAAGTACATGTATAGAGTTCCATTCTGATATAATCACATGCAAATATATAACATGAATATATTTACATAGAAATTAAAATCATTATATGTTAAAGTTTTATCATTTTCACACACACACCAAAAATTAGCTCGCTTGTTTAATGTTCAAACCTGAAGCAATTCGATTCGATTACTTAACCAAACCACGTAATTTCACGTATTTACATTCTTAGGAGGAACACTATTTGAGAATAGTAAAACCCTGGTTGCAATATTCAGTGTTACTCCCCAAACCAGGAAATTCAGTTGACTACCGAGTCAACGCAAGACCACAAGTGGAGTCGGTTTTGCAGCCACTTTAGAAAATCAGGTAGAGTCTCCTTTGTACGGGAGCTCTACCCAAAAAAATTACCTGCATATACCTGTCCCAAATAGTCCAATATATGCAATATATATCCAATATGGCCACTTGATTTCAGCATTTCTACATACATGCCGACTATGAATCCAACTATATACCCAATGGTTACAAAGGTTAATATGTTTTACTCTTATACAATACATACATTAAAATTGAAATTCTAATACATGTAGCATACATCAAAGCCACAACTCGGCTTTCTATAGCTAACCGGGCCAGGCGAGTCTCCTGTACGCTCCTGTGCACCGTAAAAGGGGGATCCACGACGGGATGAGCTAAAGCTGTTAGAATTAGCCCTAGTGGGCTACTCACCACCTGAGTCGCGATGCAATGTTCAAGTAAACACACATTCAAGCAAATGCATGATCCTACTTGAGATAATACCATGACCCTTCCGGATCCAGGTCACTACTGCAATTTCTCTCACTTTCGCCCTAAGCCTCGTATAGGAAATTATTATGACAGTGGACCCTCCGATGAATATATATCAATTGGGCCGCTCCGAAGATTGATATATATTATTATTTTGTGGACTACCCTCCGAAGAATAAATATCAACTGGGCCGCTCCGACGGTTGATATATTATTTAGTTTGTGGACTACCCTCCGATGAATAAATATCAACTGGGCCGCTCCGACGGTTGATATATTATTTAGTTTGTGGACTACCCTCCGATGAATAAATATCAACTGGGCCGCTCCGACGGTTGATATATTGGCTAGTTTGGACTACCCTCGATAATCTACATTTTAGACACCCTCGAACCTTGTTTCTCTAGACTAGTCTCATGCACTAACTCCACATATTCCTAGGATGTTCAGTGCATATGGAATACATGTATGCGGTTCAATTCAGTCCCAATCACATGCAAATATATAAACATGAATATACTCGCATAAAATTAAATCACACAAGCATGTTATGTAATCATCATTTCACACATCAAAATTGGCTCTCTTGGGCTAATGTTCAAACACAAGCAATTCGATTCGAATTGCCAACCAAGCACATAATTTCACGAAATATATTCTTAGAACACTATTTCGAGAATAGTGAAACCCTCGGTTACTATTCCCAAAAAATCACAAATCAACGGTTCACCTTGTGAACCCGCAATCCACGGCCATTCCCGGCCCAATGCATACCAAAACAAGCATCTAATACACAAATAGACAAAATGCACTAAAACAGCCCCTAATGCAGCCGTGGAAGCGATCACGGGCTGCTCCACCCTCTCAAAAAATTATAATTCGATCCCAAGTTTTGCAGGACCGATCAAAAACCCCTCGAAGTCTCATTCAATAGGAAACATTTGTAAAACATTTAAATGGGAGTAAAAACTCAAGTAGGGAGAAAATCCTACCTCTTGGAGTTGTCAAAAACTCGCAAACCCGGGGTCCACGCGTAGCCTGTTCTGCGTAGAACGTTTTCCCTTCTTGCTCTACGTAAATCAGCGGTCGATCATGTATTTCTAGAGAGAAGAAGACCTTCTCTCTCTAGAAAGCTCATTGAAGCCCAACGCATCGAAAAAAATGAATTTCACGTTTTTGTCTCGAACGAGGAAGAAGATGAAGTATTTATTTGCTCTTTTGTCATTTAGCTCATTAACATTTAAAAAAATGACATTCGTCCCTCTTTACCGGAATCGATGTTAGAGCTTTTCCTCGATCGTCGATTTCATTATTTCTCTCATATCACTTATGGTACATGAGTCACGTCTTATATATGTCTTGCTTTTCTTGTATCCAATCGATTCTGCGGCCGCGATGCCGAAAAGCGTCTGGAAACTCAGTGTCTCGAGAAAATTATGAGGTACATGTGCTAGCTAGATTTGTGAGAAGATTCCAGCAGTACAATCCGTTTCGTCATCCGAGATCTAGAGAATTAATTACGGATTTTTAACCGAAATTACAATTTAGTAATCAAAATTACTATTTTGCCCTTATTCCAGAAATTGGAATTTCTCGGGTCTTACATTCTCCCCTCCTTAAAAGGAATTTCGTCCCGAAATTCTGGACAATCATATCACTCACATGCATATGCAACACGCACTCTATCATGCATGTAAACTAGTCATTTAAAAGTTTTAAACGACTAAACTACGTACCTTCATCCCTAAACACGAAGGGATAAGTGGCGTATCGTGTCTCGGCTCTCACGTGTACTCCTCCACTCCATAGTGCCTCCATAGTACCAACACTAGCCTCACGGTTTTGCGTCACAAAACCTGATCACGACTATCAACAATGCACACTAGTCCCTCCTCGAAGGTCATCAGGTGTCAACCTCAATCACCTCCCCAATCCATGCTGTTTGGATGCAGGTATATTTAGGAGCACAGAGGCGTGAAATACCTCATGGACACATGACATCTTTGGCGATACTTGTAATACGGTCTGTATTTGTGCCCATCCTCTCGAGCATCGAAGGTCCAGTAAACCTCGTGATAACTTCCCAGCTCATGAACGACCCTCCTCTCTTAGGATTCACCTTTAAGGGAAAGCGTGATCCTGACCTCTCGAGACTCTAAGAGATTAGGCATCACACATTAGCATAGCTCTTACATCGTACGGCGTGAGAAAACTTATTTATCATATCAAGCTCACCTTCTAAGAGGTGTCTCTAATCAGATCAGGACCAGTGATGGAGTTCTCTTCCACCTCGGTCCAACATATGGGAGGGTGATCTACATGGCCTCCCCATACAATGCCTCATATGAGTTGCCATTCGAGTAGCCCACTCGCTGATAACTATGGTTGTAGGCGAAGATTCCACTAGGAAGCGATTAATCCTCTACCCTTATAACCTAGGACGCGCTCTCGGCGTGTCCCTAGACATGTATATAATCCGCACAGCGTATAACCTACCTGACCTTGCTTGGTGTGTAAGCGACCTTCAGGTCACTATCGGTGACAATCCAATGGACCATCAACTAGTCCATTATGCATGAATGACATCCTATCTAGAGATCTTGCATTCAGCAACGCAATGCAATTTCCAAGGGGTATCCCGAACCTCAAGTCACTCAGAGCTCCTATCACTCGCTCTAAGTCTATGCTGATATCACATTGTGTGCTTTCATCTCGATTACATAACTCTTTAGTTTACTTCGAGCCTCTTACATTTCTGATTCAACTATGAGTCTTCATTGGAGCGGTGGTCCCCAAGAAAGCCAGACTCAACCCACACTCACGAGAGTGGTGAATGACCATATCATGCACCCACACCCGACTCGGCTTAGCGATGTTACGTGCACACGAACGCAATAATGCCCTTATTGTGATACCTTATCGGGGTCCACCATGAGGCGGAATCCGAGAGATCTCTACCGCTCGTAATCCAGAGCTTATGTCGAAACTCGCCCTTTACACCTTGGGAAGAACATCTATACTCGGCTTCTCTAAAGGCCTTAACCTCTAAGCCCAAATCCAATGTTGTGTCGGGTATGACAACCCGACCTAGGTCTCAATTACTGACAACTCGATGGTTGTCAACTCATCCATGTCAAGCGACGCCATAACCAATAGGTGTACCACCACAAAATTCCGCTCACGCCTGGCTGCGTGACCTGATCTATCCACGACTTTGACCCACGCACGGCCCCTTTGGCCAATGCATTGCAGTGAGAGTGCTTGTATAGCACCCCGAATCTGAAACTGAGACCGCCGACCCGTGCTAGAGGTGTGGAGAATGATTTGTATACTCTCATCCTACGACCATTTGGGCGCATTGTCCCCGAAGTCTTGGGATCCTGTTTGCAGGAAATCCGAGTCACTCATTGCTCAATCCGGCCCTAGTCACGAAGCGGAGTGTGAGCGAAGTCTTACGCCTCTTCCCGAACTAGGAGAAAGCGATCCTCCCTCTAGCTACCAACACCCTTATCCCGAGTGTTCCAAGTATCCTCGATTTCTCTCTATGGTGGAATTGTCCCGACCATGGAGTCCATATCCGTGGCGAAGTTCTACGATCACGTCGAATGGACAACTGACCATTCTCGTGTCTCGTACCTAGCCAATCCCAGAAGCTATGTATCTCGAGTTGACATCGGTATCTCCTAACTCAACTGCTTGCCTCAACCTTTTCTAGGTGGCCGGCCTCTTGGTGCGACACCATGTGTCCCCGAATCTCACCTCCCGGTAAGCCCAGGCTTCGGACTTCTTGAACTTGGCGATATAGCGTGGTCTTTCATTAGCGTACACAATCCTCGGGTGATACTCATGTGCTCCCACTCGACTGGGAGTCAAAATATCATCCCACGAAGACTTCGACAAGTGATCTAGATAAGGTTAGAACACCACATGCATGGGGTCGTGAATGCCATTGGCGCACATTCATCGATCAAAGGAACCCTCACCCAGTAAACTCAAAGTGTCCATAATGCGTCCTAAACGCCGTCTTAGGGATATTTGTCTCCCTAATCCTTAGTTGATGGTAACCAGTGCGAAGGTCTATCTTGAAGTAGACTCGTGCTCCTCTCAACTGGTCAAATAACTCATCACTCCTCGGTAATAGATGATTACGGATTATAACCTGTTATTTGCACATGAGTAATGCACGGTCGAAGGATGCCCACTTCTTTCTTCTAACTAGAACCGGAGCGCACCATGGTAAAGTGCTCGGTCCTAATGAACCTCTTGTCATTAGCTCCTTTAAGCGGACTGAGTTCTGCAACTCAAGCTGGTGCATCTATGCGGAGTCATGAGATGGGTGAAATACCCGAGGTGTAACTTCGGCACGAGAGTCTACATCCTATCGCGGAGTAGTCCGGTGAAGCTCATCCGGAAAAACATCCACATATTCGCAAACCACTCGAGGTAGATCTAAGTCTGGTCTCACCTCGTCCTCTAGGGTAAGGCTCCTTGAGCCAAGCCTTCTTGTCCACGACATGGACTCATTATCTTATGCAGGCGAGAAATATCATGTATCATCCCACGAAATACCACCTGAGCACCATCCTACGTGTGGCGTAACTCTCTGGCGCTCTGTCGATAATGACCACTACGTAAGTGGAGTCGGTCAATCCATCCTCGGGATGACCTCGAACTCGACATGTCCATGATACTCGGGTCCTTTGTGGTAAGTCCCACGAGATCTCCTGGCTCGCCCAACCTCGATATATCATTACCCTATTCTCGCCACTAATCCATAGGGAGAACTCCATCTGTGGCTCCTCCCAAGGTCTGAGGTCTTGCCATTCACCATATTTGGGCCTCATTCTCTGCTTCTGGAAACCTTGACTAGCCTAATCTGACGTCGGAGAGTAATCTCAGCCTCTAACACTTTCTCGTTGCATGAACGATGGTCTACCACCATCGAATCCTTTCCCCACAGTGAATGTCGAAGGATGATCGCCACTAAACCTCTTGGGGTTACTAGGATCTTCTGTCTACATGCCTATACTAGCGGAGTGCTATGGCGTTGTTTGTAATACCTACGGCCTCGGCGAGCTTGTATGTCGAGATCTCTTGGTGGTGTCTGACTAGTATCTTGTGGACGCCCTTTACGTCCTCGTCCTCTACTAGCCATTTACACAATTTTCATGGCAACAAGAATCATTTAACTTTCATTTCAGTCTAACTAGCAATGTACATGCCAATAGACTTAACAACCATGAACCGACCCATTCATTTCCTAAGTGGCGCTAAATTCCAACCACCCAGTTCAGTATCCAAATCCCTAAGGTCATCGGTCCTAACCTTAGCATTCACCATTTTTCCTATACGCATCACACTATGCATATAACTTCCTACACAACTACCGCGCGATCGCGATTTTGCTTGGTAGTTAAAATCAGTCTGAGTATCTACAGGCACTAACCACGGCCAAGGGGCACTTAATCATACACATAACCCGGTGTATCACGCCCGATCAATTTCGGCGTTTAAAATATGTTTTCTTAAATTTTATTTTCAAAAAAATTATTTTTTAAAATTTTATTTTCAAAAATTTTATCAAATTTTATTTGATTTTATTTGAATTTAATAAATATTTTTTTTGAAAAATTTTATTCTGATGAGCGGTGTTCATTTGGTGGCCTAAATCTAAGTGAGCGGATCCAGCAGAGCGAGAACTGAGCCGGGTGCACGGTGCACCGGCGCCCAGCTGCGCACCCATCCGGTGCGGGCACGCCCGGGCGGCCAGTGCCGCCACCGTGCGCGGCCCTTCCCGCGCCCCTCACAGCCCACACCGATTACGCCCGCGCCCTTGCCGCCCGTGCTGCGCCTTCGCCCGACCTGTGTCCTTCCTGCGGCCCCCGGTGCTACGGCGCCGGCCGCTGCCAGCGCTGGCGCTGTCGCACGCCAGCTGTGGCGCGCTGTGGCGCCTGTTTGCCTGCCTTCTTTGCGTTGCGACACAGTTGCTGTCTTGGCGACCTGGTGTCTTGTCTCATCTTTGCAACCTCCAGGTGTATTGCGATACAGCCCTGCGGCCTGACCTTCTCTTGTCTGATGCTTGTATTGCATCTGATTCTAAGCCAATACACTCACCTTGCAATACAATCTCACAACCTTATTCCCTGCAATACAAACTCTCTTACAATACAAATTTTTTTCTTCTCTCACAATACAATCTAGGCAGTAGCCCATCAAAATTTTTTTTGCTCAAAATTTTTTTTTCGTTTTTTCATTATAAATGATTTTTTTTTTCACTTATTTCCAGAAATTGGAAAAATCTCTAAAAATCACTAAAATCATTTTTTTTTTCATACTCTTTAACACTCAAATAAATTTATAAAAATTTATTTAACCCCATTTTCTAAAAATTTACACCCCATAAAACCTTAGAAAATTATTTTCCTCACCTCATAACCAAATAAATTTACAAAATTTATTTTCTTTTTCCAGTTTTTCACTGAAAAATTTTCTCCATTCAAATAAATTTATAAAAATTTATTTTCTTCCATTTCCTTCAATTCTCATCCAATAAATTTATAAAAAATTTATTTTTCTTCATTTTCATTTCCAGTTTTACACATTGTACTATTCAAAATATTTTTTCTAAATATTTTCTAACACATCCATGTGCTAATCACCAAGCACACATACGATCTCAACACATATAAAACAGGTCAAGTACACCAAACACACATGACTGGCATACACAATCATCAAATAATTCACAAATCACACAAAACATCAACACACGTGCAAGTATAGTGTCCTGGTTTTGTCAGTGATTTTCTAAACAATCTCATACCTAAAACTCAACATCGAGCCACACCTAGTAGGTGATGGATACTAAACCAGGCTCCTAGGTATTCGTATACCTAAGCTCACGATACCAAGGCTGTGGCGCCCCAAACCAGGGGTCAGTTGACTGCGTCGACTGCGAGATATAAGTGGAAGTCGGTTTGCAGACGCACTAAATCGGGCGGGAGTCTCCTTTGTACGGGAGCTCTACCCAAAATAGTACACTGCATATGCACATCCCCAAGCAGTCCAATATATGCAATATATATCAATATGGCCACTTGGGCCCATAACATTACTCTACATACATGCGGAGCTATGATCAAACTATATACCCAATGGTTACAAGAGTTAATATGTTTTTTACTCTTATGTACATACATTAAAATTAGAATTCTAGCCATATACATCAAAGCCACAACTGGCTTTCTTCTAATACAACTTCAGAGACGACGAGTCTCCTGCCAGCTCACTTATTGCACAGTAAAAGGGGGATCCCACGATGGGATGAGCTAAAGCTCGGTAGGAGAATCGCCAAGTGGAACACTCACCCACTGAGTGCAGTCTGATGTTTCAAAGTAAACACACATTCAAGCAAATGCATGATCTACTTGAATGTCTACATGACCAACTCGGATCCGAGTCCTCACCGACTCTCTCACACTCGCCTAAACTCGTGAGAATTATTATATTATTAGTGGACAACCACTCCGATGAATATATATATCAATTGAGTAGCTCAGAAGATTGATATATTCTTATTTAATGGACTACCCTCAGAAGAATAAATATCAATGGGCCGCTCAAGACCAGAGTTTGATATATTATTTAGTTTGTGGACTACCCTCCGATGAATAAATATCCATGGGCGCTCAGGCGGTTGATATATTAAACTAGTTTGTGGACTACCCTCCGATGAATAAATGCTCAATTTGAGCGCTCAGGCGGTTGATATATTATTTAGTTTGGACTACCCTCGATAATTTACATTTTAGACTACCCTCTAGAACCTTGTTTCTCTAGACTCGTCTCATGCACTAACTCCCCCATATTCTAGGATATTCCAGTGCATATAGGAATACATGTATGCCGGTTTAATTGATCTAATCACATGCAAATATATAAACATGAATATATTTCGCATAAATTAAATCACACAAACATGTTATGTAATCATCATTTCACATCAAAATTAGCTCTCTTGGGCTAATGTTCAAACACAAGCAATTCGATTCGGTGCCAACCAAACACATACATTTCACGAAAATATATTCTTAGAACTTCTTTCGAGAATAGTGAAACCCTCGGATTTACTATTCCGAAAAATCACAAATCAACGGTTCACCTTGCAGACCCGCAATCCACAGCCATTCATTAATGCATACCAAAGCAAGCATCAGCACACAAATGAACCAAAATGCACTAAAACTATTTCATTTTAGCCGTGGGCTTGAGTCTTGGGCTGCTTCACTTTCTCAAAAAATTTCTATAAATTCGGTCCCAGTTTTTTGGGACGGATCAAACGACCCTGATTTACCTCACATTACTTAAAAACATTTGTAAAACATTTAAATGGGAGTAAAAACTCCAAGAAGTAAGGGAGAAAATCCCTACCTCTTGGGGTTGTCAAAAACTTCATAAGCCGGGATCCCGCGTGAGACCACTGCGTAGAGGCGTTTTCCCTTCTTGCTCAAAGTCGAAATCCCTTTGGTCCCGATCGCGTGTATTTCTAGAGAGAAGGAAGACCTTCTCTCTCTAGAAAACTCCATTCATTACTTGTATCAAGAAAAAATGAATTTCAGTTTTTTGTCTCCATTTGAGAAGAAGATGAGCACTATTTGCTCTTTTGTCATTTTAGCTCATTAACATTCCAAAAATGACATTTCACGTCCCTCTTTACGGAATCGATATTGGCCTTCCTCGGTCGTCGATTTCATTATTTCTCTCCTTATCACTTATGGTACATGAGTACATGCTATATGTGCCTTTCTTCGCATCGAAATGTCGATTCCCCTTTAAACATGATACTTTCGAAAACGTGCCGACTCAGAAACGTGCGAGAAAATTATGAAATTTTATGTACTAACTAGATTTCGAAGATTCAGCGGTACAATCAGTTTGATCATCAGAGATCTAGAGAATTAATTACAGTTTTAACGAAATTACAATTTAGTAATCAAAATTACTATTTTGCCCTTATTCGAGAAATTAGGTTATAAAGTTACCACACGAAAAAATCACAAATCTTCGGTTCATAGTGAACGGGTTTCTGACCATTTAAATGTAATCGATCAATACACACATGACACACAAATACATGATTCCACGCCAAAATCGCGATTGGACGACCGCAGGCTGCTCCATATTCTCCCAAAATTTTATCAATTCGGTCCCATGTTTTGAGACCAGTCTGCGGCTTATTCAGCCTTTGTCATCTGACATGCATTTAATGCCAATTTCCACCGCAAACGTACTTGGGTTAAGGCGGAGTCACGGCCATCCCAAAAATCCCAAGAAAATTCCCACAATTCGGTCCCATGTTTTAGGACCGATCAAACGGCCCCTCACGACCTCAAACTAACCGAAACATCGTAAAACCCTTAAAAATGGGAATAAAACACAAGTAGGAAGATCCTGCCTCATGGAGTTGTCAAAAGCTTCATGAGCAGGGATCCTGTGCTTTGCTCCGCGTAGAACGTTTTCCCCTCTTGCTCCGTCGAAATCCAGGTCCGGTCAGCGTGTATTTACAGAGAGAGTCAGGGACTCTCTCTCTCTGTGATCTGGCATTTTGGTCCTCATATCTTGCATCTCCCTTTGAGTTTGAAAGTCCAGTTTGAAACATTTAAAGTGGGAGAGATGAAGCTGTATTCTCTAATTTGGCATCCTAAGCTCCATTAACATTCAGAATTGACATTTATGTCCCTTTTTTCTCGGATTTGATATTAGAGCACTACACTCGGCGAGTCCATTTTCATCATTTCTCTACTCATACCACTTATGGTACATGTGAGTACATGCTATGTAATGACCCGTACCGATAATACAGGATTTGAAACGTGTTTGATAAACTTGATTAGTTTGATAAGTTGACTAGGTTTGACCAACACTTAGTGGGTTGACCAAAGTTGACTTTTCAGAATGAATAATTTTGGGTTGACTAAGGCACCATTTCGTAGGGCTCGTCGATACGAGTTCATAGGCTGAATTGGAGCATCACAATCAGACTTGGATAAAAAGTTCTGACCATTAGAAGTTCAAGCAGTAGCACTTTATCGGTGTCTAAGTGCATCCAGGATTTTTACCCGAGGAATTGACCCTAAGACCCTATAAACATAGTTTGGGATTCCAAATGGGAGCCCCAGCCTCGAAGACACTTTTGAACCCCGAACTAGAGAAAACTATCAGAGCAGGAACACCATTTGGGCGGGGAGAGTGACGCCCTGCTGGCGCCCGTGGAAGATGATTGGGCGAGGCACCTCCGGCCAACCAACGACTAGCGCGGACCATGAGGTGCGCCACCAGTCGGGCGTCTTGTAGTAAATTTCCGATGACCTTGGCCGGATATGGCAGGGATCTGATCGCGAACGACGGCGTTTGCCGTTTTCTCACTGAGTTTTGTGATTTCCGGCAATTTTCCGGCCCGCTAGGCCACCCGCAGCTCACTTTCCGCATTTTGGACCTTGAACTCATCGTGGTCCCTTTTGCCGGATTGGCACCGTTTGGAAGTTACAAGCAGCAAAGTGGTGAAGCTTAGATCGGTTTGATACCACGATGGTAGACCAAGGTAATGGTACCAATAAATTCTGGTCTCTTAGGCTTTCCATTGATATGTGGTTTTGTAAATTTGGACGTCGTTTGGTTAGTTTCCATTTTAGGTTGTTTCGGGTAATTACAGAAGTCGGAATGAAATAGAGTATCAATTGGTCAAATTGGACAAAATTGAAAGTTGTATTAGTGAAATTGGATGTTTAAGATTATTGGGCCAGTTCAATTTAGAAATTAGCTTCGGGTGAAAAGCCCCAATTTTAGATATCAGGCACATAAGACTGCTTGTGTAATTGGACTGTCGAGGTCAATTTGGATGGTTTTCTTAGTTCTAACAGTTATTCTAAGGCCTTGGGGCATCCTAAGGTTGTTGGTTCCAGTTATTAGAGCTAAAGCGAGTTTATCTATATTACAGGCACTCACGCGAGGCGAGAGGCGATCTGCGGGAGCGGAATTTGAGCGTCTATAGTCAGTGAGTGGTTTATATGCTTTTAAATGATTTGGGGTATTGTGTTGATATATCTATTGTGATTAAATACTTTACATATATATTGTTTTGATCAGATGGTTGGTTGCATTCAAACATGATTTTCGGTTTCATATAAAACAAGTTATCATTTCATGTGAATTTTGTCCAACATTTTGCTATTTGAAAGTTTCACTTGTGTTCGTGGATGAGTCGGTGGTGTTTGGATATTTTGGGTACATGGATTGAGGTTGTAAACTATCTTGAAAACTATTAGTAAAGAAAAAGGGGGATCTTGAGATTTTGTGGACCCGACTCGTCACGGTATTGTTGGAAAGGTACATGTGAGAATGGGAACGGTTTATTAGTTGCCACGGTAACGTGAGGTCGGTTTGACCCGACGGTTTATTAGTTGCCACGTTGTCGTGAGGTCGGTTTGACCCCGAAACGGTTTATTAGTTGCCACATTGCCGTGGTCCGGTTTGATTCCGGCCGGTTTAGTATTACGGGTTTGCCCGCAGATAGCGTGAAGTCGGTTTGACGACGGTTTGGTATTACAGGTTTGCCATGGTAGCGTGAGGTGGGTTTGACCTGACGGTTTGGTATTACGGGTTTGCCCACGCGGTAGCGTGGTCGGTTGACGGCGGTTTGGTATTACGGGTTTGCACGGTGGCGTGGTGGTTTACGACGGTTTAGGATGGTATGATGCGGTCTGGCGTTGGTTTATGTGGTATGGGCGTTGTTGATTTTCTAATGTGTGCAACTATTTTAATACTCATGGTTTGTTTCATTTCGCGGTTATTTTATCATGATGACTATACATGTTTTGTGCTTGGCTTTATGTTGTATCTGATTGGATATATTTTCTTAATATTAGGTGACTAATTTGTTGAGCATGATGCGCACCTTATGTTGGACTTGGGGTAAAGTTGGTTTTGTGATGTTTCTAAGCGGGAACTTTACAAGAAGTGAGCGGAAGGTTTTGAGAGGCATTGAAATATAAAAATGTTATTTTCCTTATAAATATACCACTCACTTGAGATTTATTATCTCACATTATTATTTCATCATTCCCTAAATTGAGACAGGTTCGTAGGCCCTATTAGCGCCCAGTTGTCCTTCTCTCATATGGTATCGTACTCTATCACATTTATCTATTACGAGTTTGTTGTATTGGACTTATTCATTTCTTGTACCCTAAATCCACGATATTCTTAGAAACGCTCGACATTAATATTAAACTCATTGAGTTCCTTTATATATGATGTGGTTATGACCTACCCTTGGATAGGTCGATTAGGTGGATTTATCTATATTTGAGGTATTATAGTCTTTGCGGTGTTTACTTCTCTTTTAGGTGGGGCCCCTTTGTGCATTCTAAGTTGTACAATGGGACTCCATAAGCGAGACCACCGGGGTACCTGGAAGGGTATCGGGTGAATCTGTCGACTGGTATCGAGCTCTAGGTTCCTGAATTCCTTGGGGTTGTACATTGCTGTGCAACTCATCCAGTGTTTTGTATACCTTCCTAACCTTATCCTTGAAATTGATTATGTTCCATTTATTCTTGGAATATAGTTCTTCTTCCGGATGGCACTTAGAGGTTATGTATAGACTACAGAAAGTTGAATAAGGTCACTCTTCGTAACCAATATCCTTGCCTCGGATTGATGACCTATTTGATCCCAACTCCGGGTGAAGTGTTCTTTAAGATTGGCTTGAGGTCGGGGTACCATCGATTAAGGATTAGGGAGTCAAACATTCTAAGGCCCAGGTTCAAGACGAGATATGGGCGTTATGAGTTTCTAGTGATGTCTCGGACTCACCAATGCTGGCAGCTTTCATGGATTTAATGAGCGAGTGCAAGACCAGAAATTTCAATTTAAGAATAAAGGCAAATAAGTAATTTAGATTACAAAATTGTAATTTCGATTAAAATCAAGTAATTTATTCTCTAGATCTCGGATGACAAAGAAGCGGATTTCACCGTTGGAATCGTCTCGAAAAATCTAGTTATGCGTAAAATTTCGTAATTTTCGAGGCGGTCGAATTTACCGTTTTGAGCATCGCGGTTGGTCATAAGTAAATTGATTTCGATCTCGTGAAATGCACATATAAGCATTATCTTCATCTGCCATAAGTGGTATGAGTAGAGAAATGATGAAAATAGGCGGCGAAGTAGTCACGGAATATCAAATACACAGGAAATGGAGGGACATAATGGGCATTTGGAATTTGATTTAAATCATAAAATGCCAAAATAGCCAATAGTGCATCTTCTCCTTAAATGAACCACGTAGCGTGGGAGCAATTTGAAGGAGATCCAGTAGGTGCCATTGTTAGAGCTTCTAGAGAGGGTGCTTCTCTCTGAAATACGAGCGTCGGACCGTTGGATTTCGGCAGACAGAGGGAAGCGTTACACGCGGGCGGGCTACGCAGCGTGGACCGGGTTTAGAGTTTTGACAACTCCAAGAGGTAGGATTTTCTCCCTACTTTACGTTTATTCCCATTTTATGGGTTTTTCCATGTTTACGTGGTTTTTGAGCCATTAGGGGGCCGTTTGATCGGTCCCGAACATTAGGACGAATTAAGGTAAATTTGAAACCAAATGGAGCGACCCTTAGTTGCTCCATATTTAAAAAATGAATTAATAAGGGTTTGTTTTGGGTGTAAATCATGCTGATTGAATTTGGGCGGGAATGGCGTGAATTTGGAGTTCAACTAAGTGAGCCGTTGATTTGTGATCTTTCGGGAATAATGTAGGGTTCACTATTCGAGAGCAATATTCAAGAATATATTTTCGTAAAATTATGTGTTTGGTTAAGTAGTCGAATCGAATTGCTTGTGTTTGAACATTAGCCCAAGTGAGCTAATTTTGGTGTTTGAAATGCTAATTTCATAACATGTTGTATGATATATTTTTTTATGTAAATATATTCATGTATATATATTTGCATGTGGTTTTAGTGTATTGGGCGCACATGCATTCCATGAGCCTTTGGGACACCTAAGTTTTAGGAGTGAGTGCATGAGACAAGTCACAGAAAAAGGTTGGGAGATTTGTCTAATAATGTAAAATGATCGGAGGGTAGTCAAACTAAATAATATATCCAACCGTCGGAGCTGACTTGATTGATATATATTCATCGGAGGGTAGTCCACAAACAAATAATATATATCAATCGTCGGGCGCCCAATTAGTATATATTTATCGGAGGGTTTGTCCACTAATAATATAATAATTCTCATACGAGGAAGCAGGCGAGTGTGAAGGGAATCGGTGAGGACTCGGGATCGAGTTGGTCATGTAGACATTCAAGTAGGATCATGCGTTTGCTTGAATGGGTGTTTATTTTGGAACATTGCTTGCACTTAGGTGGTGAGTAGCCAGCAGGGCGATTCTCCTGCGAGCTGGCTACCCGTCGTGGGACCCCCTTTATTTTCACAGTGCGGGGGCGTGCGGGGACGGCTCGTCTAGGGCGAGATTAGAAGAAAGCGGATTGTGGCTTGGCTTGACGATATCTGCATGTATTAGAATTTTCTAATTTAATATATGTTGTATAAAGAATAAATTATTAACTCCTTTAGCTATTGGATATAGTTGTTGTAGTATGATGAGTATTGTTTATGGGCCCAAGTGGCCGTCTTATTCATATTGTGAATATATTGGACTGTTTGGGACAGGTATTTACAAGTTTTGTATTTGGGTAGAGCTCCGTCTGAAGGAGACTTTGCAGATTTTTCGTGAAAAATGTCGGGTCTTTCGACATTCCGAGTAATTCATGAGGTTGGCGGGTAGTCAAGCGGACCCCGGTTTTGGGGTGTCACGGCAGTATCGAGGCTTGGGTATCGAACACCTAGGAGCTCAGGTTGGGTATCCCATCACCACTTGGGTGGTTTGATGTGGAGTATAGGTATGTAGAGCCTAGAGAATAGGGCTTGGGCTTAGGCTATAGTTGAGGATGAGCATCACCACTAGGTATGGTTTGATGTTCGAGTTTAGGTATGAGATTACCTAGAAAATCACGAGGACAAAACTAGGACACTACGTGCATGTGTGTATGTGTTTTGTGTGATTTGTGTGAGTGATAGTGTGTGAACATGTGAAAGTTGATGAATGAATTGTGTATGCCATGTTGTTTGTGTTGTGTGGTGTTGTGTGCTTAAGTGGATTTAGCACATGGAGTGTTGGAACATGTTTAGGAGTTTTTACCGTGTGTAAGCTGGAACAAGAAGAATAAATGGAAATAAATTGGAAAAATTTAGTGGGTTTAAAGGTGAAGAAATTTAAATTTTAAGGTTTCTGATGTAAAACTGAAGAAAATTAAATCAAATAAATTTTACTAAATTTATTTGGATTGTGGAAGATGAGAAGAAATTTTAAAGTCAAGAAAAAAATAAATTTTACTAAATTTATTTATTAGAAATTAGAAAATAATTTTCTATGATTTTACAAGTAGTAAAATTGAAAATGGAAGAAAATAAATTTTTATAAATTTATTTGAGTGGGAGAAAATTTTTCGTGGCTTGGAAAAGAAAATAAATTTTTATAAATTTATTTTGTTGTAAAGTGAAAATAATTTTCTAAGATTTTATATAGATAAATTTAAGAAAATAGGGTTAAATAAATTTTATAAATTTATTTGAGTATTAAAAGTATGAAAAAAATGATTTTGAGGTTTTTAGTGATTTTCCAATTTTTTGGAAATGAATGAAAAAAATATTATAATGAAAAGCGGAAAATATATATTTTTTTTTTTAGCATAAACGGAAATGGCTCTTGCCTGATTTGTATTGTTGTATGGGCTCCGATAATTTGTGTCGCAATACACCCGTGTACTTATTGTATTTGAAATTTCTTGGGAAGAATTTGAGGCTTGTATTACCATCTGTTTGATTGTATTGGCGGGGGCTAAAGAAATTTGGCTTGGGCTAAGTGTATTGCAATACAAGCAATTGTATTGTGACTAGGAGCGGCGGGCGGTAGTGGGCAGCGTTAAACGCGCCCAACAGTAGCGCCTGGCCTTGGCGCTGTAAGGCAGAATCACGGCCGCAGGCGCCTTGTGAAAGCGCGGCCTTGTATGGCGTGTGGCCAGCGAAGCGGCTGAAGCGCCGCGAAGCAGCAGCAGCGAGCGCGAACCAGCATGTGAGCTTCGCGAAGCGAAGCTGGCTGAAGCGGTAGCGCGGCACAAGCGTGGCGTGCGGCTGGCGCTGGCGCCTTGAGCTTTACTCGGTGCACTTGGCCCGTTTTCGATCCGATTTGACTCGGTATTTTTCCTGAGTCACTAAATGAACACTGTTCATTACAAAAAAAAAAAAATTCGAAAAAAAAAAAATAAATAAATATTATTTTAAATTCAATTAAAATCAAATAAAATCAAATAAATTTTGATAAAATTTTTGAAAAATAAAATTTTCAAAAATAAATTTTGAAAATAAAATTTAGATTAAAAAACAATATTTTAAACCTTGAAATTGATTTAATTATCTGACAAAGTTATCAATGTATGATTAGTGTCTCGAGTACGTGGTTATGCGTAGAATCTTTGCATTGGATTAACTACCATTTGAAATGGTGATTCTTGGTAGTTGCGTAAATTATATGCATGGTGTGATGCGTAGCGGAAAAGGTGAATGCTAAGGTTAGAATTATGACCTTAGGGATTTGGGTCTTGAAATGAACAGAGCCTAGAATTTTATAAATTAAAATGAATTAAGTGGTTGGAATTTTTGCACCACTTAGGAAAACTAGGGTTAGTTCATGGTTGTCAGAATCTATTAGTAATCGGCATCTGCATTTACTAGTCGAGTTGAAATAGAAAAAGTGTCATTTGATTTTGTTGCCATGTTGCAGTTGTGTAAATGGGCAGGTAGAGGCGGGCGTGAAGGGGCGTCCACGAGGGTATTGGTGAGGCATAATCGGTGTTTGATCAGCGGACTTTTCATGGGAACATGCCGTATTACGACGAATGCTATATACCAGTGGTATAGCGAGGTGACGGGGAAGATCTAGTAACCTTCAAGGTTTGGGCATCATCTCAGAGCCTTCACGGGGGAGATCAGATAGTGGCTAGACCATTGAGGTTCATCGCAGGCAGAAAGTGTTAGAGGCTATGGAGATTACCTCGGCGCGACGGGGACTCAGAACTTGGTTGCGTTCTAGCTAGCGAATGAGGCCCAAATAAATTTAAGATGGTGAGAACCTGCGGAGACCTTAGAGGAGCAGTTGCATGTCAAATTCTCCTAGGGATTAGGGCGAGAATAGGTACAATATGTCGAGGTTGTGAGTTAGAGATCTCGGGGACTCTACTCACAGTGGACTTGAGGATTATGAACATGTCAGAGTTCGATGTCATCCTTGGGATGGATGGGCTGACAGTTTACAGGGTTGTTATCGATGGTGAGCGCAGGAGAGTTACCGCCTACACACAGGACGGTACTCGTGTTGTATTTCAGGGGGGCAAGCACGATATTTTGCCCCAGACAGTATACGAGCCCAAGTGTCAGGGACAGTTAGCGGGTTGGCTCGCGAGCCTTACCCTAGAGGACGAGGTGAGACCAGACTTAGATCTACCTCGAGTAGTTTGCGATTATGTGGATGTTTTCGGATGACTACGGACTACCTCACGCAGGGATTTAGACTTTGGTATTGCGAGTTACACCTGGTATTTCACCCCATCTGTGACTCCACGTAGGATGGCACCGGTTGGTGCGGGAACTCCGTCGATTCACAGGAGCTGCGGAGCTGAGGGGTTCATGAGACCGAGCACTTCACCAGGGGGCGCTCCGGTTCTAATTACGAAGAAGACGGGCAAGACCCTTCGTTGTGCATTGGCTGCGAGGCGGTTGAACGAGGGATTCACGATCAAGAATCGGTACCCATTATGGGGATGATGATTTGTTTGATCGATTGAGTGGGCGCGAGTCTACTCAAGATAGACCCATACTTTGGTTACCATCGGGTGAGGGTTAGAGGCAGATATCCCTAAGAGCGGCATTTAGGAGGCGCGTTATGGGCACTTTAAGTTTCACGGTGATGCCGCTGGATTGACGAATGCATGCGTATTCATGGATCTCATGCATAAATTATTCCAACCTTATTTAGATCAGTTTATGCGTAGTCGTAGATGACATTTTGATCTACTCGGTCAGTGGGAGCATGAGTATCACTTGAGGATTGTTTCACGGTAGAGACGCCGGTTGTACGCTAAGTTCGATAAGTGCGAGTTTTAGCTTCTCGAGGTGAGATTTTGGAATACGTGGTGTCGGCATCGGGAGTGTCGGTCGACCTAGAAAGTTGAGGCGGTGGTAGGTTGGGAGGCGAATGTTAATCTTCGAATCGTATTTCTTGGGATTGGTAGAATTCTGAGAGACACGAATGAAATTTGAAGTTGTCCATTGGGACCCGGGATCGTAAGGACTTCGCCTACGGGACGTGTACTCCATGGTTGGGGCGGCCGACCATAGAGATAGAAATCAGTACTTGGAACACTTTCGGGATATGGGTGTTGGTAGCGAAGAAGAGAGGATCGGCTTCTCTGGATTCGGAAGAAGCGGAACTACGCTTCACACTGGTGTTCGAGACTAGGGCGGATTGGGCGCAGTGACGGGTTGCCCTAGAGGCGAGGATCCCAGACTGGGACAATACGTCGGTCTTCATAGGACATGAGTATCTGGGTTACACCCCAATGCGAGCCAAGAACTGGACCATTTGGTGCTATCACAGCTGCTCTCAACTCTTTGCACGAGTGTTGGCCAAAGGGCAGGTCGACGGCTCGAGGAATTGCGCGGCGGGCGTGGTGGCTGGGGTGGTGAACCTGTGGTTTGTTGATTGTATGGGAGCTTGGGGCATGGGATTGACACCATCGGGGTTATCGTGTAGTGAACCCCCCAGGCTAGGGTTGTCGCTGCCGGCTGCGATGCGATGTGGAGGTGGGCAGAGGCCAAGACACACCCAGAAGAAGCCAGCTGGGTGTTCTTCCTAAGTGCTGAAGTGAGATTATAGGTTGGGATTATGAAGTCAGAATCTCGGTCTTCTGCTCGCCAGTGGGAACCGGGGAAATTAATTGTCTCGCGTGACATCATTGCGTTAAGTATGCGGTAGCAGCCGCGGCGGCTCGGGTGAGTACGCGTGCGATGCATTCACCGCTCTTGGTGAGACTGGGTTGGAGTGTCTTGGGACTACGTCGAAGGAAAACCCATGGTTGAATCACGAAATGAAACGGGCTCGGTGTGAGCAAGAAGTTGCCTATTGCCAGTTAAAAACACACGGTTGGGTTATCACGCGGGGCGAGTTGAGTGATAGAAATCGGTGGCTTCGAGGAGTTTGGAAGCCACTGGAGTTGCATTTGGTGTAGTTATTTGACAAAACTTCGGTACATGAAGGTCATTCATGACATGGACTATTGATCCATTGGATTGCCGTGTTCATGACCTTGAAAATCGGCGTTCCCCCACCAATGAAATTTGTGTGAGATATCTGTGAGGAATTATGCTCTACATATGTAGAACATCTTTGTGAAGCATGTGTCTGGGTCATAAGGGTGGAAGGCAATTGCCCATAAATGGAATTCATACAACAATGGTTATCGAGGCGAGGTAGCACAGAGATGACACAATATGAGACATGGTATGGGAGGCCGTAGCAAGATCCATACAGATTATGTTAGACAGAATATGATAAGAAAGAACTCATCAAACTAATCTTCAAATCAATTCTGAAACTCTAAAAGAAGGTGGAAACGATAATAGATCTTCCTCGTAGCTGAAGCATAACATTATTATGATCAGGCGTGAAATTTAAATTCAGGAGGTTGATGATCACAACACAGGTATTTTCAGGATCAGTCATTCCGCAATGTATGATTAACTATTACTTTCGTGTTTTCAGCCGATTGCGTACAATATGACTAAAGCAGCTATCATAAAGTCTTCAGGCAATTTTCGTCTCATGCAGAAAATGCTCAGGTCAAATATAATAGTGAATTGAGAGCAAGATAATTTCCATGGATGAATTATAGAGAAGACCAGTGAACTCTTATTAATTGACTCAGCGTGACTCAAGTCTTGACATAGGCATCAAACTAGATCAGGCTCTATAAGCATGCTGTAGGAGTGAAGTCTGCATCAGGAAGCGCAAAGAATCACAATCTGGGGCCACTACTCCACTATTAGGATAGAAAATCATCAGTTTAGAAATCGTTAACTATTACCAATGACTAGTTCTACTCATGACATATTCACCAGTTATATATAAATGTAAGATAATTAAGATTATCTGATTTGGAACAAGTCTATACAAGGAAGGAAGAAATAGACCGAGAATTCAATTTACGGAATAAGGCTAAAATCGCTAATTTGATTACAAAATTGTAATTTACGTTAATAAGTAAATTTATTCTCTAGATCTCCAGATGACAAACGGATTTCACCTTAGGTCTCGAAAAATCTAGTTAAATCAAATTTGTAATTTTCGAGACGGTCGAGATTTACACGTTTTGAGGGCATCGCGGTTCGGGTCTTAGTAAATTGATTTAGGTACTCACGAAAGGAACATATAGCATGTACTCATATCTGCAGTAAGTGGTATGGTGAAATGATGAAAATAGACGGCGTAGTGCGGGAATATCAAATCGGGAAGCGGAGGACATAATGAGCATTTTTGGAATTTGATTTAAATCATAGTACGAAAATAGCCAATAGTGCATCTTCTCCTTAAATGAACCAAAGCAAAACATTGGGGAGCAATTTGAAGATCCAGTAGCTGCCATTGTTGAGCTTCTAGAGGGTGCTTCTCTGAAATCACGAGGCGATCGGATAGTTAGTTCGACGGGCAAGAAGAGGCAGTTCTCACAGCGGACGTTCTGCGTGGACCGAGTTTAAGGATTTTGACAACTTTCAAGAGGTGGATTTTCTCCTTACTTGCGTTTTATTCCATTTTAAGGGTTTTTCCATGTTTATTGGTTTGGGCCATTGGGGGCGTTTGATCAGTCCCCAACGATGGGACAGATGGGTAAAATTTTGAAACCAAATCAAACGACCCGTGGCTGCTCCATGACTGAAAATGGTGTAAAAGGGTTTGTTTTGGGTGTAAAATAATGCTTTGATTGAATTTGGTAGGGAATGGCCCGTAATTCGGGTTCACTAAGTGGCTCAGTTGATTCGTCTTCGAGAACTTCAAAATAGCGAGGAATTCCTGTCCGAACAATATTCAGAATATATTTTAGTAAGGTATATGTTTGGTCTCGCCAATCCAGTATGTTTGGGCTGATAGCAAGTGGCATTTTTAGTGTTTAATGCTAATTTCATAACATGTTGTATGACCATAACACATGTAAATGCTATTCATGTATATATATTGCATGTGAACTAAGCCTTGGGCTGGCATACATGCATTTCCCTGGAAACGCTGAGACACCCTAGAGATTTGAAGTGAGTCGTAAAGGACAGTCTGAAAGACAGGAGAGGGTGCTGTAATAGTATTGGGGGTAGTCAAGCTTTTAAGCTGTGTATCAGCGTGGGTATCTGATGCTCTGTTAAACCAGGAGGGTATCCCCTGAGCAAACCTGTATGTATCCCAGTCGTCGGAGGGGCGTATTTATCGGAGGGTTTCACTGTAATACTGTGAACCATGCGAGGGGCCGGGCGAGTGGTAGGCAAACTCGGGATCTGGTATTATGTGGTGTTAAGTAGAGATCGCTGCATTTGCGGGCTAGTGTTTATTACTGAGCTGTGCACTACGCAGAGTGACGGTAACGCAGAAACGTTCGAACAGCCGTCGGTAAGGACCTTGCATTTGGGTACGGGGGCGTGCGGCAGCGGCTTTCGTCCTAGAGACTGAGATTAGAAGAAAGGCGGATAGTAACTTGAAAGCTGGCGATATCTTGCATGTATTAGAATTTTTCTGAATTTTAATATGTTAATATAGAATAAAATTGCTCCTTTAAAACTATTGGATATAGTTGTTAGTATGATGGTGTTTATGGGCCCAAGTGGTCGTCTTATTCATATTGTGAATATATTAGACTGTTTGGGACATGTATTACAAGTTATATGTTGGGTAGAGCTCCACGATGAAGCTGCCCATTTAAATGAAAAATGTCGGGTCTTTCGACATTCCGAGTATTCAGCCGGGTTGTGGGGTGGTGCTGAGACTTGATTTGGTGTCATCCGCAGCCGAGTCTTAGATCCATACTTAGATCGGTTGTCATTGTCTTCATCGTGATATCTAGTGTACTCGAAGCGGGATTTGGAACATGAGAGACATTTGGGTTTGGTGTTACGGACTTTAAGGCAATACTAGTTGTATGCGAGTTCGACAAATAGGGAATTTTGGTTGAAGTAGAGTGGGGTTCTCGGACATGTGGACTATGCTGATGGCATTCATGTGGTCTCATAAAATAGAAACGTGGCAAATTGGGAAGCGACCAACTACGATGTGAGAAGTGCGGAGTTCCACAAGTTAGCGGGTATTCTGTAGGGTTCATAGGGTTCTCGAGAATAGCGGGACCACTTCATTGTTTGACTAGGAAAGGAGATTGAGCGAAAAGGTAAAGGTTGTTGGTTTGATTCTTGTAGAATGGTTCTTTTCTAGGGGTTTGGTTGGGGAATTTCTCCTAACCACAGTTTGAGATATGGGGAGGTAAGACCTAATCCTTGGTTATTGTGTAAGGATTTGAGGTGATTTTGTATAGAGGGATACGATTCATGGATTCTCTCTTTTTTTGGAAGTTGGATTTCATCCTAACCTTAGATTGGTTGAGTGATAAGTTGGAAAAGCCACAGATTCTTATTTAAGGTAATGTTTTGGAAGATGTTCGGGTTGAATAGAGTGGCTTTGATGTGTGTTTAGTATTAGGATTGATTTGGTTGGAAACTTATGGAAAGTGGGAAAATCATAAATTCTTGCATCTTTGTAAGAATTTGGATTTTTACATTTATGGCGGTGTTAGTATTTTGGCCATAACTTGATCATTGCTCCAAAGCGGGTGATCAGTTGAAGAACCCTTAGCACTTTATCTTCAAATGAAGTAATATGGAGATAGTACAAAGGGTGTTTTGTGTTGAGTGCGTTGTTGTGTAACCACAATAATGAGTGTTAAATGTTGATCTAGTAAGTGTAAGAGAGTGCACTTGGGGATCAGGTTTATGTTAGGTATAAGAATATGCATTAGGTCGAATTGGTGATAAGTAAATAGACCATGAGTAATTTTACATGACACGGATTGTGAGAGGCTAAGGAATCCTTATGACTTGTTATTTCTGAAGTCCTTGGGTAGTCTCGGGTTTTGACTTCCTTGTAGGAGACTTACTTGGATTTTGAATCCAAGGAAGGTGGGATCTTATAACCTTCTCACTGGAGTGTGCGTGGTTTTGATGTTGTGGGAATTTTGTACCATTCGTGCTTTATTTGTGTGATTTGCTAGTGATATATAATGCATATTTTTATATATGTAAATCTTTGAGTAGTGGTACATGATGTTTTTAAATATCCATGTGGTTGAATGCTTGGTGAAATTGTTTTAAAGCATGACATGGGTATGAGAATGTGTGAGAGTCGGATTGATCTGTGGACACGGGCTGATGACTAGTCCGCAATTGTAATCCCGAAGGTCATAGATATATAGGATGTGGGCACCATCCTTGGGTGGTAAGTCTGACAATTTGTCATTATTCGGGATGATTGGCTAGTCCACAGGTTGGCTTCGAAAGAATCACTGATGAGGGTTGAGATGGTGGTAGTATTGCATTTATGTGTTTCCATCATCAACCTAATATATGTGAAATGCTCATGTTTTGAGATATCTTGAATTATGTATAATTGAAATGTTTATGAGCATGGCTTGTTAGGGGATTCACTCTGAGTTGTCGAACTCCATCCCCATTATTCCCTCCACCTTCAGATTGTAGGTCTGAGGACCGGTGGCGTGACATGAAAGTTGGACTGTAGGGTTTTGGAGGATGGAAAGATTGTATGCCAACCTTAGCTTGTTGGTGGTTGAGCATACGTTTTGATGAATATTTAAGTGTTATGTGGATATTCTAAAGGATCTTGAGTTTGAGGTCGAGGATCGAGTATTCTTAAAACTCTCTCCTTGGAAGGGGTGAGTGCGCTTTGGGACGAAAGCTAAATCCTCGCTACACATAGGACCTTTTGAGATTGTTGAGGCAGGATAGGTCCGAGTGGCCTATAGATTTGACTTGGGAGGAGGTTTCTTGAGTCCATAATGTGTTCCACATCTCCATGCTCATAGAGTATATTCGGATTCCTCACATGTGTTGGGGCACGGAGATTAGAAATTTGAAGGATGACTTATCCTATGAGGAGCAGCTAGTGCAGATTCTGGTTAGGGAAGAAGGAGTTCCCTTGTGAGACCATATCCTTAGTGAAAGCCATTTGGAGAAACCACCTAGTGAGGGCGACTTGGGAGCGGGAGACCAGGATCTTGAGCGATGTCCCTCATCTCTTCCATAACAGTGCAATTTCGTGGGCGAAATTTTTCTTTAAGGGGGTAGATTGTAATGACGTACCAAATGTCCTGAAGTTTGAAGCGTGTTTGACCAAGCTTGGTGCAAGTTTGACCAAAGTTGACTAGGTTTGACCAACACTTAGTGGGTTGACCAAAGTTGACTTTTTCAAGAATGAATAATTTTGGGTTGACTAAGACACCATTTCGTAGGCTCATTCGATCACGAGTCCATAGACGAGGCGGAGCGTCTGTGTCGGAGCTTACGGATAAAGAGATTCACAGTATTAGGACAGTACCACTTTATCGAGTGTCTAAGTGCATCAGGTTTTTGCGAAATTGACCTAAGACCCTATATAAACATAGTTTGGGATTCCAAATGAGTATTAGCCTCCAGACCTTTTTGAACCCCGAACCTAAGAAAACTCGGCCAGAGACACCATTTTGGGGCGGAGTAGCCACTGCGCGCCGTGGAAGATGGAGACCGGACGAGGCCCTCGGCCCAGCCATGACTACAGCGCCGGACCATGAGGTGCGCCACCGCGGGCGATGCCGGCGAAGTAAGATTTCCTTTACTTGACCCCTTGGTCGGGCCTTGTGCAGGATACAGGCGACGAACCCGACGGTAATTGCCCGGGTTTTCTCACGAGTTTTGTGATTTCCGGCCATTTCCGACACTTCAGGCCACCATAGCTCCTTTCCACCATTTTGGACCCTCTGAAGTCATTCTCGTGGTCCCTTTTTGCAGATTCGCACGTTTGGAAGTTGCTTGAATGGTGGCCGAAGCTTAGATCGGGTTTCCAGTACGTATTTGTTAGACCAAGGTAATGGTACCAATGAATTCCTGGTCTCTTGGGACTCCATTGATATGTGGTTTGTAAGAAGTTTTGGACGTCGTTTGGTTAGTTTTCCATTTTTAGGTTGTTTCGGGTAATTACCGAGAAGTCGGGACTAAAATAGAGTATCAATTGGTCAAATTGGACAAAATTGAAGTTGTATTAGTGAAATTGGATGTTTTTAGGAATTATTGGACCAGTTCAATTTTGAAATTAACCAGGGTGAAAAGCCCCAATTTTAGGTATCGGACTTTATAGGGCACCTTGTGTAGTGGACACAGTGGAGTCCAATTTGGATGGTTTCTTAGTTCTAGCAGTTATTTCTAAGGCCTTCGAGGGCATCCTAAGGTTGTTGGTTTCGAGTTATTAGGCCTAAGCGAGTTTTATCTATATTACGGGGCACTCACGGGCGGAGTGATCCTGGGAGCGGGACGAGGCGTCTATAGTGCGTGAGTGGTTTATATGCTTTTAAATGATTTGGGAATTGTGTTGATATATCTATTGTGATTAAATACTTTACATATATATTGTTTTGATCGGATGGTTAGTTTGCATTCGAACATGATTTTCGGTTTCATATAAAACAAGTTATCATTTCATGTGAATTTTGTCAACATTTTAACTATTTGAAAGTTTTACTGTGTTCGTGGATGAGTCGGTGGTGTTTGGATATTTTGGGTACATGGATTGAGGTTGTAAACTATCTTGAAAAACTATTGTAAAAGAAAAGGGATCTTGAGTTTGTGGGTGACTACGATGCGGTATTCTTGGAAAGGTACATGTGAGAATGAAACGGTTTATTAGTTGCCGCGTTGCGGGTGAGGTCGGTTTATTTGCGACGGTTTATTAGTTGCGTTCGCAGTGAAGTCGGTTTGACCACGAAGCGGTTTATTAGTTGCCACATTGCCGTGAGGTCGGTTTGAGTCCGACGGTTTGGTATGCGGGTTTGCCGCGGTGCGTGGTCGGTTCGACCAAGCGGTTTGGTGATACGGGTTTGCCATGGTAACGTGAGGTCGGTTTGACGACGGTTTGTGATACGGGTTTGCCAAGGTAGCGTGGTCGGTTTGACCCGGCGGTTTGGTGATACAGGTTTGCCCGCAGTAGCGTGGTCGGTTTGACCCGGCGGTTTTGGTGATACGGGTTTGCGGTGACGTGAGAATTCGGTTTACCCGGCCGGTTTAGGATGGAGTACATG
This sequence comes from Tetrastigma voinierianum, assembly GCA_016808115.1. Classification (NCBI taxonomy): domain Eukaryota; kingdom Viridiplantae; phylum Streptophyta; class Magnoliopsida; order Vitales; family Vitaceae; genus Tetrastigma; species Tetrastigma voinierianum. The sequence goes on along the minus strand of JAEQBH010006547.1, from coordinate 148,597 downwards.
AGTACGCGGTACAGCGTTAGTTTATATGGTATGGGCGTTGGCCGAGGATTTTCTAAATGTGGGTATAAGCTATTTTAATACTCATGGTTTGGTGCATTTCATGGTTATTTTATCACTTGATGACTATACATGTTTTGTGCTTGGCTTTATGGCGTATGCGGTTCGAGTTATGTTTTCTTAACATTGGGACGACTAATTTGTTGAGCATGATCTGCATATGTTGGACTTGGGGTAAAAGTTGGGTTTGTGAAATGTTTCTAAACGGGGAACTTTACAAAGAGTGAACGGAAGGTTTGAGAGGAGAACTATTGAAATATAAAAATGTTATTTTCCTTATAAACTATGCCACTCAAAGATTTATTATCTCACATTATTGTTTAATCTGTTCCTAGGTCGAGGGCGGTTCGTAGGGCCTATTCGCATGAGATTTGACGTCGCTCTCCGCCTGGTTTGTCGTACTCTATCACATTTATCTAATGCGAGTTTGTTGTATTGGACTTATTCATTTCTACTTGTACCCTAAATCCCGATATTCTTAGGCGGCTCGACGCGGTAATATTAAACTCATTGAGTTCCTTTTATGTATGATGTGGTTATGACCTACCCTTGGATAGGTCGATTAGGTGGTTATCTATTTGAGGTATTATAGTGTTAGGTGTTTACTTCTCTTTTAGGTGGGGCCCCTTTGTGCATTCCCTAGGGAGTGTACAATGGGACTCCACTAAGCGGGACTCACAGGGGTACCACTGGAAGGGTATCGGGTCGGAATCTGTCACTATATGTGCCTTTAAATCGCATCGAAAATTGATTCTCTTTTGAAGCTTGCGATGCACCGAAAAGCGTGTCGACTCAGGAAGCTGTCTCGACAAATTGCGAGAATTTGCGTGCTAACTAGATTTATGAGTATTGGACATGAGCCCAGAGGCAATTTTACTCATGTTGGGATATATGTGCATATTGGATTGTTTGGGACGAGGTATATGTAGGTCACAGTATTTGGGTAGAGCTCCTAGTACAAAGGGAGACTACGCCCGATTTTACGAGTGGTGTCGGGTAACCCGACCTCCACTTGTGTCCGTAGGTTGTGGGTAGTCAACGGACCCGGGTTTGGGGAAATCCGCGGTACAGGAGTAGATCCATGTCATCCCCGAGAAGACTACGACAAAGTCTAGATAAGGTTGGAACACCCTATGCATGAGGTCCGTGAATGCGTTGGCGTCGTCGATCAAAGGGCATCACTTAGTAAGCTTCAAGTACCCCAATGGCGTCCTAAGCGCAGTCTTAGGGACATGTCATCTCCTAACTCGGTGATGAAAACCGGTGCGAAGGTCTATCTTAGGTAGGCTAGCACTCCTCTCAGCGATCAAATAAATCATCGATCCTCGGTAATGGGTACCGATTCTGGATCATAACCCGGTTCACCTGTCTATAGCCACTTCACAGCCGAAGGGTCTTGCCCCTCTTCTTCGCAACTAGAACCGAAGCGCCCCATGGTGAAGTGCTCTGTCTAATAATCCCCTTGTCCAATAGCCCTTGTAGTTGGACTGGGTTCCCCACAACTCAGCCGGTGCCCATCCTATGCGGAATCATAGAGATGGTTAAAGTACCAGGGTGTAACTCGATACAGAAGTCTACATCCCTATGTGGAGGTAGTCCAGGTAGCTCATCTGGAAAAATATTCGCGTACTCGCAAACCACTCGAGGTAGATCTAAGTCTGGTCTCACCTCGTCCTCTAGGGGTAGGCTCGCTAGCTAACCCGCCAACTGTCCCTAGCACTTGGACTCATATCTTTGTCTAGGGCAAAATCGAGTACTTGCCCACCTGAAATCTGACACTGATCTCGTCATAACGTGTGGCGAGTAACTCTCTAACGCTCTGATCGATAACAACCTTTATGGCTTGTCAACCAATCCATCCAAGGATGACATCGAACTCGACATATCCATAATCCTCGGGTCCATTGTAGTAGAGTCCTCCGAGATCTCTAACTTCGCAACCTTGACATATACGTGCCTATTCTCGCCTAATCCTTAGGGGAGATTCTGTCTGTAACCCTCAGGTCTCTAGAGGTCCTTGCCCATTCCACCATATTTGGGCCTCATTCTCTGGCTAAATGCGGTAGTCTAATCTGAGTCGTGTCGGAGGTAATCTCCATAGCCTCTAACACTTTCGTTGCGTGAGACCAATGGTCTACCACCATCGGATCTACACCCCCTGAATGTCGGAGGATGATACGTCCACAAACCTCTGGAGGTTACTAGGGGATCTCCATGTCCACTGCTATACTAGGCTTTGTGCGATAACGGCCTTTGCGACATACGACCTCCCGAAGGCTGTTGATCAAATACAAGCGGCTGAGTCAATTGTCAGTGGTGCGGCCGATTGCCGCGTGGGCGTCCTCTCGTCGCCGTCATATCGACCATTTACACAATCAACATGGCATAAAATCAATTAATTTTCATTTCGATCGACTAGTGTCACGAATCGCGATTACTAATAGACTTGACAACCATGAACTAACGTTTCATTTCCTAAGTGGTCGCTTAAATTCCAACCCATAATTCATTTAATTCTATGGAAATTCTAGGCTCTTGTTTCCATTCGGCACCCCGAATCCCTAAAGGTCATAATTCCCGACCTTAGCATTCCACCCATTTTCCTATCGCATCACACCATGCATATAATTTTAAATGCGCTTAACTACGGCTTGTCACCATTTCAAATGGTAGTTAAATCCAATACATTATCTCTAAGGCATAACCCACGGCCAAGAGACACTAATCATACCACACCTTTCGGTGTATACGCCAATCAATTTCGCGTTTAAAATATTGTTTTCAACAAAATTTTATTTTCAAAAATTTATTTTGAAAATTTTGTTTGAAAAGAATTTTATCAAAATTTATTTGATTTGATTTGATTTTATTTGAATTTAATAAATATTATTTTAATTTTTTTCGAAAAAAAATTTATTTTACAATGAACAGTGTTCATTTAATGACTCATGAGCGATGCGGAGTCAAGTGGTTCCAAAAGCGAGTCGGAGGCAGGCGAGTGCATTGCCGAGCTGGCCAGTGACGGCCCGGCCGCACCCGACTGCGCGCGCAGCGCGCCCGAAGCGCGTGAGCCTTAGCGCCCCTGCGTCTCCACGCGCGCGCTGCCGCCCAGCTACTGCGCGCCCGCGCGCCTGCCGTCTGCCGCGTCGCCTTGCGCAGCGTCACGCCCATACGCCTCTGCCGCGCTAGCGCACGCCTTGCGCCCAGCGTCGCCATTGGCGCCCGCGCCTGCGCGCCCAGCGCCGCTATGCGCCCAGCGCCACTGCGCCCAGCGCCCAGCGCGCCTACCTTTGCCGCGCCCCACTTTGCCTTTACCTCCCACAACCGCGCCCAGCACAGCCCGATAACGACCTCTGTCACGATACAAATTTTGTATCGTGACTCGGTAACAACCCACTTGTCACAGTGTCTGTTGCAATACGGTTTGGTATTGCAACTCAGCCAAGCTTATTCTGCTGATACAATCTAGCCTTCCGGCACTTCCTGGCCACGTATAAATCAATCTCTTGCCCATCTGAAATCCTTTCTCACAATACAATCTGGGCAGTAGCCCTTCAAATTTTCTGCACCATAAATTTTTTTCATTTTCTCTTTAATTAAAAATTTTTTTTTCTGTTATTCCGTGACTAAAAAATCACCAAAAAATCACAAAATCATTTTTTTTCATTTTTCTTGGACACTCAAATAAATTTATAAAAATTTATTTTCTCATTCTTAAATTTTATACCATATGAAACCTTAGAAAATTGTTTTCCCTTCATAACAAATAAATTTATAAAATTTATTTTCCTTTCTCCCGATTTTCGAAAATTTTCTCAGCTCAAATAAATTTATAAAATTGTTTTCTTCCTTTTCTTCAATTTTACCACTTGTAAAATCTTAGAAAATTATTTTCTCCTCCATATAACCAAATAAATTTGAAAAAATTTATTTTCTTTGCTAAAATTTCTTCTCACTTTCAACATCCCCGAATAATTTAGTAATTCTTTCATTTAATTTTCTTCGAGTTTACCTTTGTAAAACCTTAAAATTACCTTTCTTCTCCACTAAACCAAATAAAATTATGAATTTATTTTGGTTAATTCCTTAGTTCAAGTTTACACCTTGTAAACACCCAAATATTCCACACACATCATCTATCTTATCAACCCGAGCATATCACCCTTAAAATTCCAATCACATAACACCTACAATTCATATTTATGCACAACGAAGCATGCAACCACACTTCACAAAAAAATCCAATCACAAAACACACCAGCACATGCATGCGAGTGTCTAGTGTTGTCATGATTTCCTAGGTAATCTCATGCCTATACATATCATCAAACCACACACAGTGGTGATGCTCTCATCCAACTATGGCCTAAGCCCAAATTTTCTATCCATAGGTTCCATAAACCTATACTCCACACCCATACCACCTAGTGGTGATGGATACCCAAACCAGGCTCCTAGGTAGTGGTATCACTGGGCTGATGCAGTTGTGGCGCCCCCGAAACTGGGGGTCAGTTGACTACCGTCGACCCGCGGAATACAAATTGGAGGTCGGGTTACCCGACGCCACTAGAAATCGGGCAAAGTCTCCTTTGTATCACGGGGGCTCTACGAAGAATACAAAACCTGTATAAACTGTCGATCCAACAATATAGCCGCAATATATATCAATCTGACCACTTGAATGAAATCAAGCACATGCTCGACATATATCAAACTATATCCAATAGTTTCAAGAGTTCAAATGTTTTACTCTTATACGACATATATTAAAATACTCAAATTAATACATGTAAATATCATCAAAGCCACACCGGCTTTCTTCTTATCCAACCTCAGGGCGAGACCGTCTTCCACCTTGCAGCTCCTGTACGAGGGGATCCCACGGCCCAGGGAGTGAGCTAAAAGCTTCCCGGTAGGAGAATGTCGCCCCAAATTAGATTCACTCACCACCTAAAGTGCGGTGCAATGTTCCAATTTAAACGCCCGTTCAAGCAAATCATGACCCTGCTTGAATGTCACCATGAGCCAGCTCGGATCCAGGAGTCCTCAGGCTCTCTCACACTGCTAAGCCTTGTGAGGGTATTGTGTTATTAGTGGGCAACCTCCGATGAATATATATCGAATTGGGCCGCTCCGGCTTGATTGATATATATTATTTGTTGTGGACTACCCTCCGATGAATAAATATCAAGCTGGGCGCTCCGGCGGTTTGATATATTATTTGTTGGACTACCTCAGATGAATAAATATCAAGCTGGGCGCTCGATGATTTGATATATTATTTGCTTTAGACTACCCTCCGATGATTAACATTTTAGACTACCCTCAGAACCTTTTCTCTCTAGACTTAATTCATGCACCTCCCACATAATCCTAGGGTGTCCCGGTGCATATGGAATGCAGTTCCATTACGATTATAATCACATCTGAAATATAACATGAATATATTTACATAGAAATTAAATCATACAATATTTATGATTTTATCATTTCAAACACCAAAAATTAGCTCACTTGGGCTAATGTTCAAACACAAGCAATTCGATTCGAATTACTTAACCAAACATATAATTTCACGTAATTACATTCTTAGAACACTATTTCGGGAATAGTGAAACCCTCGGTTACTATTCCCGAAAAATCACAAATCTTCGGTTCACTTAGTGAACCCGGGTTTCACGACCATTTCCGGCCTCAATCCAATCAATACACACATCAACACACAAATACATGATTTCACACCAAAATCAGCAGTGGAGCAACCACGGGCTGCTCCATATTTCTCCCAAAAATTTTATCAATTCGGTCCCATGTTTTGAGACCGTCAGCGACCCATTCAGGCCTTTATCATCTCAAGCATGCATTTTAATGCCAATTTCCACAAACAGCCCACTTGATTCACAGGCGATCACGGACATCAAAAATCCCAAGAAAATTCCTGGTCGGTCCATGTTTTGGGACCCGATCAAGCAACTCCTCACGGCCTCAAACTAACAGAAACATCGTAAAACCCTTAAAAATGGGAATAAAACGCAAGTAGGGAGAAAATCCTACCTCTTGGAGTTGTCAAAAACTCGCAAACCCGGGGTCCACGCGTAGCCTGCTCCGCGTAGAACGTTTTCCCTTCTTGCTCCGTCGAAATCCAACGGTCCGATCGCGTGTATTTCTAGAGAGAAGTCAGAGACTCTCTCTCTAGAATCACCATTTTTGGTCCTCCACGCCTACTGCATCTCCACTGGTTTGAAAGTCACGTTTTGGCTTGTTTAAAATGGGAGAGATGAAGCACTATTCTCTAATTTGGCATCTAGCTCATTAACATTCCAAAAATTGACATTTATGTCCCTTTTCTGATTTGATATTTCGGCTTCTCGTAGTCATTTTTCATCATTTCTCTACTCATACCACTTATGGTCATAGGTACACATGCTATATGTGCCTTTACGTCGCATCGAAAATCGATTCTGACACGAAGCGATGCCTCGGCGTGCCGACTCCGTATCTCGGCAAATTCGCGAAATTTACGTGCTAACTAGATTTGTGAGATAGTTCAACGGTGCAATCCATTTCATCATCGAGATCACAGGGAATTAATTATGGATTTTTAACCGTAATTATAATTTTGTAATCAATTCTGATTTTGCCCTTATTCGAATTTGGAATTTCTGGGTCTTACAATTATTATCATGTAAAACCTAATAGAATTAATGTAAAATATTGAATGAGTGAATGTTAAAATTAATTTAATTAATTTGAAACCTACGAAGGCTCCATTAAGGGTCCAATAATAAAATGATTATGTGATGCCTAATGGATAAACATGATAGGATTTTATTGGATTATATCTAACATAATTTCAATTTTTTAATGAGGTTTTTATGACTGCGTCGATAACACTTGAATATTAAAGATAAATTTGAAATTAAATTAATGGTTATTACATTTAATTCTAGTAACATTAATAATCATTTCCTACGAGACTCACATTGTGAGTATTGAAGTCTAAAGTTTATTGAAACAAAGTTTTGATTGATGCATGCAATGTTATTTGATAAATTTTCGGATCAATTTTCCATGGATAGTGACTTGTTGGTACATGTCTGAGAGAATCACATTACAAGGCGATAAGAGCCTAAGGTAAAGAGTTTTGCAGAGGGACCGTTTGTGACCCCACGACTTACCTAGGGACTTTCCTTGTGTATTAACATAGAAATTCACTACATCATGGGTTACTATTTGAGTTTCCGGTGAGCTGACTTTGAATTGGGACACTTTTAAGTATCATGTTCAAATATTAGTTTGTTATAAATATCTTGCTCAACGTAAGTATTTATAATGGAAACTAGAATATTGTTGCAATATATAAACCTACTTATTGGTATATTTTTTGATTCACGTGTTTTTTTTTAAATTTAGGGAAAATGACATCCTTTAATCCTCTAGTTACACTTTTAAGTAAAAAACCATTGAATGGAAATGAATTACGACCTATGAAGCGATCTTTACATTGTCCTTGTTTTTTAGAGAATAAATTTAATACAAGCTGTAACACCAAAATATACCTAGTCGTTTCGGCATGTTTAGGGTATTTTGTGATCCTCATTGAATTTTAAGTAAATTAAATACAAAATGTGAAATCACAGAAACTTAGGAAATAAGTAAAGAGATAAATTTGTAATTTGTCAAAGCGGGACTAAAAGTCATAAGATAAAAAGATGTAGAGGCTATTATAGAAATAACATAACTTGTGGAACAAATAGAAAAGAGTTGAAGGACCAAAGTGTAATAAAATGAAACTTAAGTCAAAAGAATGCATTTTTGTGGCCAAACATGGCCTTAACTCCAAAATGAGGATAAGACCAAATTGGTCTCTCATTTTGGGCATTTTGGAGGTTCATACGTGAAGGGAGAAGAAGAAGAGGAAGCCAAGAAAGGTTTGGATACTAGTTTGGATTTGCTATGGTTTTGTTTGAATTTGCTTTGGGTTTGTATGGATTTTTAGTTTGTTCCATTCTAGGGTTTAGTTAGGGACTATCTAACCTAGATTACTTGAAAGTTGGGTTGGTAATACCCTATTTTCCATAAGATGAGTAAGGCTTTGTATGGATTCTTGGTTTATGGTATATGGATATATGAAGTTAACCTAACTTACAAGTATTTGAATTAGGATTTGGAAAAGCCCTAATTAATCTCTATGTTTGGTTTTGGTTGGGTTAGAATATGTAAGACCCGAGAAATTTCAATTTATGGAATAAGGGCAAAATCGTAATTTTGATTACAAAATTATAATTACAGTTAAAAGTCCGTAATTAATTCCCTAGATCTCGGATAATGAAGCGGATTACCAGGTTGGAATCGTCTCTGAAATCTAGTTAGCACGTAAATTCGCAATTTCTTTGAGGCGGTCGAGTCGGCCGCGTTTTCGAGGCATCGCGTTTCGGTGCCATAAATCAAATTTTCGATCGTGAAAGGCACATATAGCATGTACTCATGTACATAAATGGTATGAGTAGAAATTATGAAAATGGATGGTAGAGGTAGTGCCGAATGTCGCGGTAAAGAAGAAAATTAATCAATTAAATGAGATTAAGTGAGACTAGAAGACAAAAAAGGCTGTTGGCCTTCTTCTTCAAATTGAAAGCAAGAGAAAAACGTGATTTGGAAGCGGGAGTCCGGTAGCAGCGAATTCATTTTTAGAGAGAGAAGCAAGCTTCTGTGGGTGCTAGAGATCAGTTGGCGGCTTTCGGTGCAAGAGGGAGAAACGTTCTACGTGGAGCAGGCTATGCGTGGACCCACGAGTTTGCGGTTTTTGACAACTCAAGAGGTAGGATTTTCTCCTACTAACGTTTATTCCCATTTTTTTAAGGGTTTTTCGATGTTTCGGTTAGTTTGAGGCCGTGGGGGCCGTTTGATCGGAGATCCCAAAACATGGGACCGGGTGTAGAATTTATTTGGGATTTTCTATTTAATGGCTAAGTGACGCTGCTCCATGGATGTTAGGGGCTGTTTGGTTGTGATGGGTGTTAATTTGTGCATTAAATGCGCTTGATATGCTTTAGGTAGGGAATGGCCGTGGATTGGAGTTCACTAAGTGAACCGGTGTTTTGTGATTTTAGGAATGTGCGAGGTTTCACTATTCTCGGCATAGTAATTCAAAAATATATATTTTTTATGAAACCATTGGCCGAGTGATTTAAATTAAATTACACCGTATATGATCATTAGCCCCAGTGAGCTAATTTTGATATGTGATTTAAAGTTTTATGTAAATATATTCATGTATATATATTTGCATGTGATTTAGACTGAATTGGAACTGGCATACATGCATTCCATATGCATTGGAACATCCTAGGAATATAGGAATGAGTGCATGAGATGAGTCTAGAGAAACAAGGTTCGGAGGTAGTCAAAATGTAAATTATCGGAGGGTAGTCCAAACTAAATAATATATCAACCGTCGGAGCGCCCAGTTGATATTTATTCATCGGAGGGTAGTCCACAAACTAAAGAATATATCAACCGTCGGAGCGGCCCAGTTGATATTTATTCATCGGAGGGTAGTCCACAAGCGATTAATATAATAATCGTCGGGCGGCCCGATTGATATATTCATCGGAATTTGCCCACTAATAAATTAATAATTCTCATACGAGGCTTAGGCGAGTGTGAGAGAAATCGATGAGGGCTCGGGATGCGAGGTTGGTCACGTAGACATTCAAATGGATCATGCATTTGCTTGAATGTTTGTTTTAAATTGGAACATTGCACTACACTTGGGTGGTGAGTAGCCCACTTAGGGCGATTCTCCTGCGAGCTTTAGCTCACCCCGTCGTGGGATCCCTTTTTGCAGTGGGAGGCGTCGCGAGGGAGAAGACTCATCCTAAAGAGACCATGGATTAGAAGAAAGCGGGATTGGCTTTGGCTTGACGATATCTACATGTATTAGAATTTTCCTAATTTTAATATATTTGTATAAGAAGTAAAACATTTGAACTCTTGTAACTATTGGGTATATAGTTGACTTCATGGTTAGTATGTATTATGAGGATCATTGTGGGCCTAAATGGCCGTATTACTCATGTGATTTGATCTCTTGGATATATTGAATATAAATTGGACTACTTGGGACAGGTTTCATGCAGAAGTATTTTAATTGGGTTAGAGCTCACGTACAAGGAGACTCACGCGGGTTTTCTAAAGTGGCGTCGGGTAACGAGCCTCCGCTTGTATTCCGCGGGTTGGCGGGTAGTCAGCGCGGACCCGGGATTGGGGTGTCACGAATACATTTGGGAGTTGTTTTTGGTGATGCTTTTTGGAGTATTTGAGGCTTTTGGTTGGGTTTTAGAAAAATGGACAAAATGATAAAAAAATCTAGGCAATGTCCAGGTCTTACGCCGGCATAGGGATTCCTGTGCATAGCGAAGGTCCCCACCACGACGTGGCTGAGAAGAGGATTTTTCCATCCTCAGGTTCGCCGCGGCATAGCAGAGCTACGCCGCAGCGAAGGGCTTCGCCGCGGCATAGCCATTGTTCACAGCATGGAAAATTGCCGTGTTTTTTGGTTTTGTTTTGTTATTCCGTTGCTCAAAGACTGGTCTATTGGACTAATGAGGACCCTATAAGAGTATGAAGGATCCATACATGTTTGTAAGGTCAAGGAAAGCAGAGAAGTGGGCCATTGCCTATGTAGTGTTGTGGCAGTAATACCCCTATGATAAGATAGTAGGTTCACGAGCACATATTATTATGGGGCTGCGTAGACCGGATATTGAATGACATGACACTTTTGTTTACATGGGCGGGCCGTCTCCGATCCGGTGCTTTGGTACTCTTGCTGAGTGCTCACGACGCCTGTGTTCGGTGGGCGGGCATGTCTCGATTAGTGCTTCGGCACTCCACGCTGGTCTTGGCGCCGCCACATTACATGGGCGGACTGCGTCTCACGTCCCGGTGCTTGACGCTCTGAGTATTATGGCATACACATGCTTTGCGTGGCGAGATCACGTATAGTACTTAGGTACTCGATCAGTTCTTGACACTCCTACTTTGTGTTCACGACACATAGTATCATATCGTACATTCAGTACTGATATGTTGTGTCCACTCATTTCTTATTATTGGTCTAGGTAATTGAACAATTTATATGTAAAGTCGAATAATGAACAGAGTAAAGTAAAGTATATCGTTATGCTTTGAATGTACCTCTGGGTACCTCTTGTAAAGACCCGAGAAATTCCAATTTCTGAATAAGGGCAAAATCGTAATTTCAATTGAGATATTGTAATTTCGGTTAAAATCGTGAGTAATTCTCACGGATCTCGGATGGCGGCAGTTGCAGTTGGAATGTCTCAGAAATCTAGCCAACATCAGTTTAAGTAATTTCAGACGATTCGAATGATGCGTTTTTCGAGGCATCGCGTTTGGTGCCGTAAAGCGATTTTGATCGCGAGTCACATATAGCATGTACTCATGTACCATAAATTGGGTGTGAGTGAAGAAGCGATGAAATGGACGGTAGTAGTGCGAATATCAAATCACGAGAAAGAAGGACATAAGCATCATTTTTGTAAATGTTTAAGTGGCCCAAAAGACGGAAATAGTGTACATGACCATCTGCTCCATTTTAAACTAAAGAAAAGTGAATTACGAGGTAGAAAGAGGTCCAGTGAAACAACATAGCGATGGAGATTACAGAAGGTCTCGAGCTTTCTGCAGATTTGTGACAAATCCTAAGTGGCGGTCTTCGGGACACAAGAAGGAGAAACGTTCTGCGGGCGAGCAGCGTGGACTCTAGGGATCGGAGTTTCTTCCAAACTCCTTGGTGGGATTTTCTCCCCAACTTGGGTTTATTCATTTAAATGTTTTACTAATGTTTCGGTTGGTTTGGGCCGTGAGGGACCGTTTGATCAGTTGAAAACATGGGACCCGGGTATGCAGGATTTTTAGTTTAGCCGTGACTGTAGAAATTTAGAGGAGCTGTTTGAGTGTTTTAATTCAAAATATTCTTGTTAATCGTAGCATTGGTTTGGCGAGGCGGAATGGCACATTAGTTGAGTTCACTAAGTGAGCAGTTGAGTTGTGATTTGGGAATAGTAACGAGGTTTCACTATTCGAAAGCGGTGTTTTCAAAATATATTTTATGTGAAATATGTGTTTGGTCATTGATTCAAATTGAATTACTTGTGAACGATCGATAGCGCTATTAGGCTAATTTTGTGTGATGAAATGTATAATTACATAACATGATTGTGTGATTTGGATTATGCGTATATTCATGTTTATATATTTGCATGTGATTAGGTAGTATTAGGCTTGGCACACATGCATTCCATGTATGAACATCTTAGAATTATAGGAGATAGTGCATAGAGATAGTGCAGAAAAATGGTTCGGAGGTAGTCTAAAATATAAAATATCGGAGGGTAGTCCAAACAAATAATATCAATCGTCGGACGTGAGGCGAGGAGGAGGAGATTACTGTTGATATTCATCGGATTTAGTCCCTGAAACGAGCAATATATCAATCGTCGGATGACGAGTTGATATATATTCATGGAGGTAGTCCACAAACAAATAATATATCAACCGTCGGAGCGGCCCAGTTGATATATATACATCGGAGGGTTGTCCATTAATAAATTAATAATTCTCATACAAGGCTTAGGCGAGTGTAGAGAGGCAGTGAAGGACTCGGGATCGAGTTGGTCATGTAGACATTCAAGTAGGATCATGCATTTGCTTGAATGTGTGTTTAATTGGAACATTTACTTTGCACTTAGGTGGTGAGTAGCCCATTTAGGGCGATTCTCCCTCTTGAGCTTTAGCTCACCCGTCGTGGGATCCCCGCTACGGTACGGGGCGTGCGGGGGAGACGGTTCGTCCTAGAGAGTTCCTAGAAGAAAGTCAGAATGTGGCTTTGTTTATGTTTACATGTATTAGAACTAATTAAGTTTAATATATGTATTGTTTAAGAGTGAAGATATTGTAACTCTTGTAACTATGGAATATATATAGTTGGTATGCATATTGGATATATTTATTCATATATATTGCATATATTGAATTTACTTAGGACGGGTTATATGCAGGTTTTGTAGTGGGTAGAGCTCCCGTCGCAGGAGACTGCGCCCGATTTTGAGTGACGTCGGGTGGCAGGCGTCACTTGTATTCCGCGGGTTGGCGGGTGGTCAAGCGGACCCCGGGTTTAGAGGCGTCACCTGCGGCACTAATATAAGTCATGGTTAATTATTTGGCTTAGATTCATATAGATATATACATATCTATATATAAATTAAAATAATGTCTTGGAAAAATTTATAGATATATACATATACATATATATATATAGATAAGTACGTATGTATATAGATACTCTATATAGATATATATATATATATATATATATATAGATATGTATATAAAATTACTATAGATATGTATAGATATGTATATATATAGATATCTATATATATAGATATGTATATAGATATAGATATCTATATATATATATGTATATATCTATATGAATATATCTATATATATACAGAGACTTATCTATATATATATATATAGATATGTATATATCTATATAAATTTGCAGCACTACCTCGGACATGGTAGTGCGGAGGTGGCATTTTCAGGCCGAGGGGGTCCGTTGACTCGTCGACCGGGAGATCAGTGGACGTCAGGTTGCAGCATCTGTGGGAGTCTCCACGCTGCGGGAATACGAACCACAAAGCATAACACGTCCCAACATTTGATCTATGCAAATATATATATCAGAGCTATATCGACTCTACATACAGTATACTATATTCAGTACGGGATACAACCGCTCTTAAGCCATATATTAAGCTTAATTGGTTCTAACATGAAACATCAACAAAACACGTTGACTGCTCAGAACTTCCGGCCTCTAGAGCAGAGCAAGTCTCCTCCTCACTACTGTAAAGGGGATCTGACCGGAGTGGCAAAGCAGTCAGGAAGAATCATTACTAAGTGAAGTACCACTAGATGCTGGTCTATGTTCAAATTAAACACACATTCACAATGTGATGCGAATATGCATGACCAGCTTCGGCGTCTCACCATTTCTGCTTCTTAAGCCTGCTGAGCAATATTTTATTAGTGAACAACCCTCGATATATGCTATCGGTGGGCGCTTCCGGCATTGTGGCCATTTGTTTGCTTACCCTAGATGAATATATATCAGCTGGGCATCCGACGACGATATTGTTTGTTTGTAGACTACCGATGAAGCGGGCGCTCCGCTTTGTTTGCACCCTCCCCGTAACCCCACTTATTTTGAAGCCCTCGAAGGCTCCTTCTACAGGCCATCTCATGCACTATCTCATCTAAGTGTTCGATTGCATATGAAACTGCATGTGCGTGCTCTGATATCTGTCACATGCTAAATATATAAACATGAATACTCGCATAGTGGCTCCTGAAAATCATGTTATGACTAAATATATCAAGAATTATTCGCAAACTTATGTCAATCGCAGCAATTGATTTGAGCCAAACATATTTCACACAAAATATATTTTGAAAACACTGTTCGGAATAATTGAGAGCCTGATTACTATTCAGCCTTTGTTCTGAAATAATTAAAATCCGGCCGTCCGACCTCAATGAGCAATGCATGATTAACGATGAAATATTTTGAGGTAAAGCACCTGAGCAACTTCCTCCCAGAACTACGGGCGTTGCAACAAACAGAAGATCCCAAAACCTCACAAATCACAGGACAACTGGCCCTCACATTTCAAACACAGTAAAGTACATTTAGGAAATAGGAATCAAACACAAGTAGGAAAATCCTGCATCAGGGACTGAGAGAACTCCCGATCCCGGAGGCTCCACGCGTTACCCTTTCCGCGTCAAAACTACTCCTCTTTGATCCCAAGACATGACGGTCGGATTTGTGCAAATCTAGAGGAAAATTAGAACTAAACTCAGACTAGAGCTTGCTGAATTCTTTCTCTCACAGTGCGTTTTACAGTAAATGAAAATCATATTTATATTTAAAATCTTTAGTACTTAAGCTACATTATGTGTCTTGTAATCTCTCTTTCTCCAGGTATTGTGTCGACACTACTTCTGTAGACTGAGAAATTCCAATTTAAGACTCAAGGGCAAAGTATTAATTTCAATTTACAAAATTGTAATTACGGTTAAAAATCCGTAATTAATTCTCTGGGCCTCGGATGGCCAGAAGCGGATTGTACCGTTGGACTCGTCTCGCGAAATCTAGTTAGCACGTAAAATTTCGCAATTTGTCTGAGACAGTCGGAGTCGGCACGTTTTTCGAGGCATCGCGTTTCGGGTGCCGTAAAACGTTTTTCTATGCGACGAAAGGCGCATATAGCATGTACTCATGTACCATAAGTGGTATGAGTGAAATGATGAAATGGATGTAGTAGTCTTAGAATATCAAATCTGAGAAAGAGGGACATAATGGGTATTATGGAAATTGATTTAAGTGACTAAAAGCCAAATTAGCCAATAGTCCTTCATCTCTTACATTGGCCAGACCAAAAACGTGGAGGCCATTTTGATGCAGTAGCTTAGGTTTTGAGAGCTTTTAGAGAGAGAGAGTGCTTCTCTCTAAGATCCCGGCGTCCAGAGCCAGTTGGCGTTTCAGGCGAGAAGGAAGCGTTCTACGTGGGCGGGCTCACAGCGTGGACCCGGGTTTGCGAGTTTGACAACTCCAAGGGTAGGATTTTCTCCCCTACTTGCGTTTTATTCCCATTTTTAAGGGTTTTTCGATGTTTACGGTTGGTTTGGGCGAGTAGGGGGCCGTTTGATCAGATCCCAAAACATGGGGCCAAGACTTGTCATGGGGAAATTTTTGGGATTTTCTTGGATGGCCGTATTTGCCCGAAATTAGGAGTACATTTGGGTCTTTTAAATTCCAAAATTGTATGCTTTAAATCATGTATTTATAGGAAAAAGGCCGGGAATGGGCTGTTGATCGGTCCCAAAACATGGGACCGAATTATGGAAAATTTGGAGACTTTTTGGATAGCCGTGAACCTCGAGAAATTGTGGTGTTGGAATTTATTGAATAAATTCTATTTTGGTGAGTAGGAGACCGGAAATGGGAATGGAAATGTCAGTTCCACAGAGGAACGATGTAGGAAAGTGAAATTTGCAGTGGACAGCCCTTGCTCTGACCTTTGGGATTTGTAAAAGCAGTCCGGGTTTGTGTGAAATGGCCATAAAGGAGTCCATGTATTATAGCATTGAAATTGTGTGAATTGAATGGCGAATTATTGTGTACAATAATTAAATCAATTGCGATCAAAGGAATTAATGGGTTAATCTTGGAAATGTGTTAACAGTAAGCCTGCGATTACATGGAAATTAAAGTGTGTTGTAAGCCATTGGAGATGATTTATGATTTGCTTTCAGTTGGCTGCATCCCGGAGTGATGCTGATGTGGTGAATTACATGCGTGTAATTGTAGTTGATTGAAAATATGTATATTGACATATTGTGTAAATGATTTTGAAAATGGCATAATGCATTTCATATGCCTTTGAGTGACTTACAAATTAGGTGTGAGTGCATGACATGGATTTTGTAAAGGCATGTTTGCAAAGGAATTTCACGGGATATTCCGGAGGGTGGGTTGGGAGATGGGCCCAGCGGTCATTTGGATGAGGACCATGACTGTTCGGAGAGCTCACCAACAATTCACCTCGGAGGGTAGTCCATTATTTTTCTGGGAACATTTCGGTAGTGTATTTTCGAACAAAGTTTGTTTTGAAACAGTTATTTTCTCATACGCCAAGCTTGGGCAAGTGTGGTGAGTCGGTGAGGACTCGTGACATGGGAGTGATCATGTAGACATTCAAGTAGGATCATGTATTTACTTGGTGTGTGTTTACTTTAGACATTACCTTTGCCAGGTGGTGAGTGGCCCACTTGGGTGATTCTCCTCTTGAGCTTTAGCTGCCCGTCGTGGGACCCCCTTTATTTCGGCGGTCTGAGGAGCGCTCGAGGAGACGGCTCATTTTGAGTTGATTTTGAAGAAGCGGTTTGTGGCTTGATGGTTTTGGACATAACATATTAGAATTGTAGATTTTAATATATGTTTGTATCTGACAAAAGTATTATCAACTATTGGATTATTGGGGAATAATTGAAGAATAGTTATGATAATTGATTTTATAGTATTGGTTTATGAGCCCAAAGAGCATTTTTACTCATGTTGGGTTATATTGCATTTATTGAATTTGCTTGGGACCAGTTATGTCACGGTACCGTATTTAGGTAGAGCTCCGTACAAGGGACTACGCGGGTTTTCTGAAGTGGTGTGGGTAACCCAGACATCCACTTGTATTCAGCGGGTTGACGGAGTGATCAGCGGACCCGAGGTTTTGGGGCGTCACAACCCGGCCGTCCATTTCCTTCGTTCTTCTACTCCACCACTTATGGTACATGAGTACATGCTATATGTGACTTTCGTCGCGCTCGAAAATCGTTCACGGCACGAAAATGATGCCTCGAAAAACGTGCCGATTCCGACTGTCTCGGAAAATTACGAAACTTTACGTGCTGGCTAGATTTCGTGAGGCGATTCCAACGGTGCAATCCGTTTCGTCATCGAGATCGAGAGAATTAATTCTGGATTTTTACAACGAAATTACAATTTTGTAATTGAAATTACGATTTTGCCCTTATTCTAGAAATTGGAATTTCTCGGGTCTTACAAGAGGTACCCGTAGGTACATTCAAAGCATAACGATATACTTTACTTTACTCTTATTCATTATTCAGACTCTTATCATATAATTGTTTATTCCCCAGACTGATAATAAGAAATGAGTGGGACACAACGCAATAAGTACTCGGGTATGCGATGTAGTACTAAGGTGTCGTAACACATAAGTAGAAGTGTCGGGCGTCCCGGAGAGTACCGAAGTACTATGCGTATGCGCCCACCTTACGAGTGTCATATCACTAGCGGGTGCGAGTAGCGATCGGAGGCGATGTGCGCGTAAGCAGCGAGGTGCGTTGCACTAGCAGGAGTGCCGAAGCACTAATCGGAGACATGCACCTTGCATGCGAAGTGTCGTAGCCTTAAGAGTACCAAAGCACTGATCGAGGAGGCGTGCCTGCCCATGTAACAAAGTATCATGTCATTCAATAATATCTAATCTTCACAACGGTCTATAATAATATGACCTTTCGGGAACCTACTATCTTATCATAGAAATTATTACGTTTGCCAACATCGGTTTGCGAGTGCAGTCTAATTTCTGTTTCCTTGACCTTACAAGCATGTATGGATCCTTTCATACACTTATAGGGTCCTCATTAGTCCAGTAGGCCCGAGGTCTTTAGACAGCGGAATAACAAAACAAAACCAAAAATACGGCAATTTTCCATCTTTGTGAACAATGGCTATATCATGGCGAAGCCCCTTATTTGGCGTGCTTCTGCTATCTGTGGCGAACTTTGAGGATGGAAAAATCCTCTTCTCAATCACGTCGTGGTGGGGACCTTCGCTGCGGCGAGGGGTCCCTATGCCGCGACGTAAGACCCTCGACATTACTAGATTTTTTTATCATTTGTCATTTTTCTAAAAACCCAGCAAAAGCCTCAAATACTCCAGCATCACCAAAAACAAATCCCAAATGTGATCTGTGACACCTGATCACGGGGGTCGTTGACCCGTCGGCCAGCGGAATCTGAAGTGGTCAGGTGCAAGCGCCACTTCTCGGTGAGTCTCTTTATGCAGGAGCTCTACCCAATTAAATACACATGAAACATCCCAAACGGTCAATTTATATTCAATATATCCAAGAGATCAAATCACATGAGTAATACGGCCATTTAGGCCCACAATGATCCTCATAATACATACTAACCATGAAGTCAACTATATACCCAATAGTTACAAGAGTTCAAATGTTTTACTCTTATACAACATATATTAAAATTAGGGAAAATTCTAATACATGTAGATATCGTCAAGCCAAAGCCACAATCCGTATTTTCTTCTAATCCATGGTCTCTAGGATGAGTCTTCTCCTCGCACGCTCCCTGTACCGTGAAAAGGGGGATCCCACGACGGGGTGAGCTAAAGCTCAGTAGGAGAATCGCCCTAAGTGGGCTACTCACCACCTAAGTGTAGTGCAATGTTCCAATTTAAACAAACATTCAAGCAAATGCATGATCCTACTTGAATGTCTACGTGACCAACTCAGATCCAGGCCCTCAGGCTCTCATGCTCCTTTGAAGCCTCGTATGAGAATTATTGAAATTTATTAGTGGAGCAACCCTCAAATGAATAGTTATCTATATATATAAATATGTATATATCTATATATAGATATCTATATATACATATCTATATATATATATACTATATATATATATATATATATATATATATATATATATACTACTCTCTATATCTATATATATATATATAGATATATAAAATCCTATATATCTATATATATAGATGTATATACATATCTATATATATAGATATCTATCTATATATATAGATATGTATATATCTATATAATATATCTATATACATCTATATATATAGATATCTATATATGGAATTTATATATCTATATATATAGATGTATAGATTTTTATATATCTATACATACATATATATATAGATATATAAATCTATATATAGACCTATCTATATATATATATATTTCTCCTATATATATATCTATATATATAGATATCTATCTATAGATATATATGTAGCGCCCCGATCGGGGTGTAGTTGACTGCGATCAACCGTGAATCGTGTCTCACATCGTGAGGCACTTGCATTGCATGTAAACGGCTGGGTGGGCCCGGTATATCCATTCAACACAATTATATATTTTACACAAAATTGATTTATTACAATTTTGTTCAATTACAATTTATACAAAAAATGGGTCTCTAGCCCCGAGAATTTCTGGCAATCTGAAGATAAGGCCATCTTGGCGGTTTCTTCGCCTCTAAAACCTGTGCGTCCGTCCCAATGCGTCTTCGATTTTTCCTAAAAAAATAGTCCCACGACGGGGTGAGCAAAGCCCAGTAGTGGAATTTTCCTACTTGGGTTACTCCCCACCTAAGTGCAATGCAATGGCACACCAAACATACAACACATGCTAATATATCACTCATGCATATATTAACAATTTTAAGATCCACATCATGTTATTCGTTTATAATAATAACATAAACTAGCTCACATGGGCTAAGGCACAATCAGGCGATCCATCTTGGAGCGCACCACAACATCTGTCGGCATGTTATTTTCTCATGGCAACAACACATCACACAATCACACAAACAGTCCGTGGACTATCCAAAACACTCTAGGGATTTCTTAACTCGGTCCAAAGCTTTTGGAACCGAAACCACGATCATCCAGGCCTCAACAAATCCCTATCCATTACAAAGCCCTTAACCAAAAAGTAAAGCAAGTAGGAGAAAAACCCCTACATTCTCGGAGTTTGTCGAAACTCCCAAATCTGGTACTCACACGTAGCCCTCGCGTGTAAGACGACTGCCTCTTGCGTTGAAGCGAGCCGGCCGGTCCGTCGTCGTAGATCTTAGAAGAAGCCAGGACTTTCTCTCTCTAAAATAAGCGAAAATGACTCTTGGATATTTTGTTTCCTTATACACGTTTTCTTTTTCCTTTTCTTATTTCATTTCCCGTTGGTTTTCTTTCTTTATGACATCACCCACTACGTGCTTTCGATGTGAGCCATGGGGATCCATTTCCACACATGGCTAGTGGTAATTCTTTCCATGCCAAGTGTCCCTTTCTCTTGGTGTGGCATGCTTGTTCCTAACCTTGCCATTTGTCATCCCTACGCCCGCCTCGAGCGTGAAATCAGAGCCACGAATCCCAACGAGTCGCGTGGTAGCTAAATTCGCGAGACGAGTTCCGCGCGGGTGGTTTAGGTCATCCGAAATCTAAGAAAGATTCAGGTTTGACCGAGAGTACCGTTCTATCCTTCCTTAGGAAATGCAGTTTCAGGGGTCTCCATGATATATATATATATATATATATATATATATATATATAAAATCTATATATAAATATCTATATAGATATCTATATACATCTATATATATAGATTTATATATATAGATATATGTCCCAAAACCAGGAAGTCCGTTGACTAGATCAACACTTGAGTCTAAGTAGGGAGTCCGGGTGCAGCGCCACTAGAAAATCGGGCAGAATCTCCTTTGTGCGAGGAGCTCTACCCAATTAAAATACACATGAAACTGTCCCAGCGGTCAATATATTCAATATATCCAGAGATCAAATCACATGAGTATAAACCCTTGGGCCTAGCGATACTCATAATGCATACTAACTATAGATTGACTATATACCAATAGTTACAAGAGTTCAAACGTTTTACTCTTATACAACATATATTAAAATTAGGGAAAATTTTAATACATGTAGATATCGTCAAGCCAAAGCCACAATCCGGCTTTTCTTCTAATCCACGGTCTCTAGGATGAGCCGTCTCCTCATACGCTCCACACAGTACCTGTAAAGGGGATCCTGACGGGGTGAGCTAAAGCTCAGTAGGAGAATCGCCCTAGGTGGGCTACTCACCACCTAAGTGCGGTGCAATGTTCCCAAAATTAAACAAACATTCCAAGCAAATGCATGATCTGCGAATATCTACATGACCAACTTCGGATCGAGTCCTCACCACGACTCACACTCGCCCTAAGCTCGTATGAAATTATCATTTTATTAGTGGGCAACCCTCCGATGAATATATCAATTGGGCGTTTCAGGCGGTGATATATATTATTGTTCTGGACTACCCTCCGATGAATATATATCAAGCGGGCGCTCAGAAGCGGTTGATATATTATTTAGTTTGTGGACTACCCTCAGATGAATAAATATCCAGCTGGGCGCTCAGACGGTTGATATATTATTTGGATTGTGGACTACCCTCAGATGAATAAATATCAAATGGGCCTTTCAGGCGGTTGATATATTATTTGGTTGGACTACCCTCCGATCATTTAATATTTTAGACTACCCTCGAACCACTTTCCTCTGAGCTCATCTCATGCACTAACTCCTATCATCCTAGGATGTTCCAGTGCATATGGAATGCATGTATGCCAGTTCCAATTCAGTCTACTCACATGCAAATATATAAATATGAATATACTCGCATAAAAATTAAATCACACAAACATGTTATGTAATTATCATTTCACACATCAAAATTAGCTCTCTTGGGCTAATGTTCAACGAAGCAATTCGATTCAGTGCCAACAGCACAATTTCACGAAAATATATTCTTAGAACACTTTATTTCGGGAATAGTGAAACCCTCGGTTAATATTCTGAAAAATCACAAATCAACGGTTCACCTTGTGAACCCGCAATCCACGACCATTCCTGGCCCAATCCATACCAAAACACATCGACATTTATGTGTTTACATTTCTCCTGACCGGAATTTGTTTTTAACGATCCGAAACCCGGCTTGATGGGCTATCCACGAGCGACTCACTTGTCCAATCTCGGGTTCCTTTTTTGGAGCCCCGGAATTTCTTACCATTACGGTCTCATAAACACGAAGCATAATTTATTGAATAAATTATCACAAAGACCCTGTGATCCGTAATAGTGTCTAGATTGCCGTCGGCTCCCAATTCTAACACTTAGGTCCATGTTTTAGAGGTAGATCAAGCGACCCATTCAGGCGCTATCATCTCAAGCATGCATTTTAATACCATTCCACACAAACAGCCCACTTCGGTTTCTGGGCAGTCGGCCAACCCAAATCCTAAGAAATTCCCTGGTCGGTCCCATGTTTGGGACCGATCTAACAACCACTACGGCCTCAAACTAGGAAACATGTCGAAAAACCCTTAAAAATGGGAATAAAACACGAAGTAGGGAGAAAATCCTACCTCTTGGAGTTGTCAAAGCACTTCTGTAAACCGGGGTCCACGCGTAGCTTGCTCCGCGTAGAACGTTTTCCCTTCTTGCTCCGTCGAAATCCAACGGTCCGATCGCGTGTATTTCTAGAGAGAAGGAAGACCTTCTCTCTCTAGAAAACTCCATTGAAGCCACTGCATCTCCACCGAAAATGAGCTCCCACGTTTTTCCTTTTGGCCTAATGTAGAAGAAGGAGAACTATTCCCTATTATGTCATTTAGTAACTTAAGATTTAGTTAATGACCTTTATGTCCCTCTTTCACCAGATTTGATATTCGGCACTATCTCGGCCGTCCATTTTCATCATTTCTCTACTCATACCATTTATGGTACATGAGTACATGTTATATGTGGCTTTCGTCGCATCGAAAATCGATTCTGACACCGGCAGTGATGCTCGAAGCGTGCCCGACTCCGTTGTCTCGACAAATTGCGAGGGAATTTTACGTTTTTAACTAGTTTCGAAGATGAGTTCAACGATTGCAATCCGTTTGATCATCCGAGATCTAGAAATTAATTCTGGTTGCAACGTATTACAATTTTTATGAAATTAAAATTACGATTT
>JAEQBH010006547.1:0-120000 GCA_016808115.1 Tetrastigma voinierianum | reverse complement strand
AAAAGAGATTAATAGTCTCTTAAATAAAAAACTTATAAGACCTAGTCATTTCACCATGGAGTTGTGCAGCTTTTATGTCCAAAAACGAATTAGAAAGAGGAACTCAAAGGTTAGTGATTAATTATAAACCACTGAATAAAGTCCTCTGATGGATTAGGTATCAATACCTAATAAAAGGATTTAATTCAAAGTTTATAATGCAACGATTTTTCAAGATTGGATGTGAAATCTGGTTTCGCAGAATTAGGTCGCAGATAGATACAAAGCGCATTTCTTGTTCCATTTGGACATTATAGATGGAATGTGATGCCATTTTGGTCTCCAAAAATGCCTTCAGAACAAAACATGATGGGCCAAGAATATTCAATGAATACACTAGATTTTCTATTGTTTACATTGATGATGTTCTTATATTTTCAAATTCAATTGAGAAGCATTTCAAACATTTAAAATTTTTTCAAAAAATTGTAAGAGATAATGGTTTAGTAATCTCTGCAACAAAAATTAAATTGTTTCAAACAAATATTAGGTTTTTAGGATTTGATATTGTAAGACCCGAGAAATTCCACACAAGGATAAAGGGCAAAATCGTAATTTTAATTACAAAATTGTAATTACGGTTAAAAATCCGTAACTAATTCTCTAGACCTCGGATGATGAAACGGATTGCACCGTTGGAATCGTCTCACGAAATCTAGTTAGCACGTAAAATTTGGCCAATTTTTACGGGGAGCCGGTCCGATTGTCGGCCAGCGTTTTTGAGGCATCGGCGTTTAGGGTGCCGTAAATCGGTTTTCGACGCGACGAAAGCCACATATAGCATGTACTCATGCTTGCCACCAAATTGGTGTAGTAGATAAATGATGAAAATAGACCCAGTAGAGGTAGTCTTGGGAATATCAAAGTCTGGTAAGAGGGACATCACATGTCATTTAGAGATTTGATTTTAAGTCGTAAAAGGCAAAAAGAAGGTAAATAGTCTTTCATCTCCTCCACAAGACAAGCGAAACGTGAAAGTAGTATTTTCGGTCCAGTAGCTGCTTCGTTGAGAGTTTTAGAGAGAGGCTTTCTCTCTAAGTTTGCACACAATCAGGCCGTTAGGCGGGCTTGAGTGAGAGGGAAAGCGATCTACGCGAACGGACCTTCTGGCGTGGACTCAGGTTTTTAGTGAGTTTCTTCAAACTCCTCGGTAGGATTTACTGCCCTGCGTGGGTTTTATTCCGTTTAGTGTTTGAATGTTGAGTCGATTTAGGCCGTTAAGGCGGTTGGATCGGTCCCAAACATGGGATAGAATTAATAAATTTTTAAAACCAAATGGGCGACCCGTAGGCTGCTCCACGAGCTGTCAATGGTGTAATGTTGATTTGTGGTTTGAATTGTGTGTTGAATGGATTTGAGGCCGGGAATGGCCATGAGATGCGGGTTTATATATGAACCGATAAATTATTTGAGAACTAGAACAGAAAACCCTAGGGTTTTACTGTTCCTAGGAATGGTGCCCCAAAAATGTATTTTTGGGAAAATCTGGGTTTGATTAAGTAATTCGAATCGAATTGCTTGTGTTTGGACATTAGCCCAAGTGAGCTAATTTTGGTGTTTGAAATGATAATTTCATAACATTTTGTGTGATTAATTTTAATTATGTAAATATATTCATGTTTATATATTTGCAATGGTTTAAACATGGGCTAGCTTGGCATTCCATCACGCAGGGAACATCCACAGGACCATAGGAGTTAGTGCATGAGACAAGTCTAAGAAAATGGTTCGGGTTGTCTAATAATGTAAATAATTAGGAGGGTAGTCCTAACTAAATAATATATCCAGCCAGTCAGACGACCCAGTTGATATATTCCTTCGGAGGGTGATCCATCTGATTTATATATATGTCGTCGTCGGGCGATTGATATATATCGTCGGAGGGTTGTCAGCAATAAAATATTAATTCTCCTTACAAGGCTTGGCGAGTGTGAGAGAGTGAATGAGTTTCGGGATGCAGGTTGGTCGTAGACATTCAAGTAGGATCATGCATTTGCTTGAATGTTTGTTTAAGTGGAACATTGCAGCTGCGGCTTAGGTGGTGAGTAGCCACGCTTAGGGTGATTTTCCCTCTTGAGCTTTAGCTCACCCCCGTCGTGCAGGACCCTTATTTTAAGTCTGCATGGGCGTCTTGAGGGACGGCTCATCCTAAGTCGGAGTTTGAAGAAAATTTGGATGTGGTTTTGATGGTTTCCCATATGTATTAGAACTCTATTTTGATATATGTTGTATAAGAGCCATTTTACTACTCTTAGAACTATGGGACATAGTTGATATGGTTGATGGATATTGTTTTATGGGCCCAGTGACCGTTTTTATCCATGTTGTTATCCTTGGGATTATATTGGTTGCCCAGGACGGGTTTATACGAGTTAATGTTTGGGTAGAGCTCCGTGCAAGGGACTACGATTTTAAGTGGCGTCGGGTAGCCGACCTCAGCCACATTCCATGAGTTATTGGGTAGTCAGCGGGCCACGAGTTTGGGGCTTCACGAGATATTCATCAGGCGAATAAAACTACCCTGAGCAATAGATTTTGCAAACAAATTTCACGATGAAATCAAAAGATAAAAACCTGATTACAAGGTTCTTGGAAGCCTTAACTATGTAGGCGAGTTTTACCTGAATCTTAAGTTTTAATTAAGCCTTTATTTCAAGGTTAAAGAAAATCCTTTACCTTGATACGAGGAACATGCGGGTAGTCAAGCAAGTCAAAATCCCGGGTTAGGAACTTCCTTGCTTGGGTGTCATGCGGAAGCCTTTCCTATTATAGAGACCAGGATGCCTCCCGATACCAGGGATATGGTGGGATTTTAAAGCAGATTTTCAAGTGAAATTTGGTGTTAGATTTCACTACGGTGTTTGGAGTGGTCCACAATTGAATTATTGTGATTAAAAAAGAAATTTTAGCCATTGTTTTATGCATTCAAAAATTTCAAAGTGATATTATTTTCAACAAAATTTCTTTTAAGAGTTGAGTGCAAAGCGCGAAATATTGCAAAGATGTTCAAAACGATTTTTGCGGATGTAACTATTTTATCTTGTTTTTTGATTTTGAAATTGAATTTATCAAAGGATCTTCAAATGTTTTACCTGATTTCCTTTCACGGGAATTTTTACAGGGAAAATGAGCAGGCAAAAGCCAGATCCAATCAAACCCACTTCAAATCATTTCGAAGTTTTGGGGAAAACCCTTAACCCTTCTTTTCAAACACCAACTCCAAAATTTGCATACCAAACAAAAGAACAAAAATTGTTACTTCAAATTTTAGAGCGATCATATATCGAGTTTAGGTGAGATTGAGGTCAAAAGATTTTTCAAAATGAAAAGTATTTCATTTCCAGCAGGAAATACTATTCTCACAATTCATACTCGTAGATACAGATGCATTCAAATATCTCATGTCATGAACCACGAGGGGGTGGCAGCTTTGCCTCAAATAAATTTGAAAGTCATTAATGAAAAGATTGGGGTCAAAAATATTTTTACCCACAAAGCTTCTGAACATTTGATCCTCAAACTTTTGATTTTATGACTACAAAAATGCTTGGTACCATACTTTACATGTCGGGCCAAAAACTCATTCTTGGTTTTTTAGCTGGGATGAAAAAGTTGAATCCAAATTGGTTTCAGGAATGATGGCTTCTTATGGGAGCTAACTAAATATTTTTCTGTCCTTGAAATCACAAAGTTTTTAATATTAAATCAAACTGTGAAAGCTTTTTCCCTCCTGGAAATAGCTATTCACTTTCTTTGAGCTCACCAAGAATCCATTGATCTTTTGTTGGGATTTGTGTAACCTGTCCCATCCAAGCCCATTCCCTAAGTTTTTATTAGAATTAAAATCAATGGTGGTCGCCAAAATCTCGAAGCCCAAAGCTTTGATGTCAAGCTAAAATGGATCGAAGCCTAAAAGCCCAATTTGAAAGCCCTCTTCTTCAGCCAAGGCACCGTTTGTCCCAACCTTGCTTTCTGTGCCCAATAACAAGAAACTCATTTCCTTCAAATACGCCTTACAGGCCTATCTCTCAAACAAATCCGGGCGTGTTTACAGAGATTTCAAAACTCTGTCGACTGCACTCGACGAGATGACACGCAAAGCAAAGACTTCTTCCAATAGGGTAAATGAAGACATACCGCCTCCTTCACTCCCCCTGAGGCAAGGATGATAAGGAGGATATCAACATCTTCAAAAGCCTTGCCCCGCAGAAAAGGTTCAAAAATTCTCAAGAAATCACTCTCGATGCGCTTTCCACGCATTTAACGAAGAATGAAATCCTGCACCGCACGACAAGATTCGTATCATTTCAAACGGCCGATGCGTTGTCCCCACTTTCAAAAGAAAAGTTCACTTGCAGAAGAAACAAAATTGCTGACAAAAGTAGACTCTTCAAAAGTAAAGAGACAAAGCTAAAAGTATGTGACCCTTCAAAGTCACATGTGATCCACTGTAGATCGCCAAAGTTTTATTTTCAACCAAAAAATTTCTATATAAGGAGGTTGTCTCCTTAGCTGTGCAGGATAAAGATAAGGAAGTTAGAGAGAGAAGCTCTGAGAGCCTTGTATCCAACTTTATATTAAGCTTTCCCCGATCAAAAGCTTGCATCAAAGTTTGTGGGGCCAAAGTTCAATAAATTTCAATTCAAATTTCAATATCGTTTTTTTATTTGATTCAAAATTACACTGCTTAAACATCTGTTCAAATATATTCAACTCAAATAGTATATCAGGGTCGGAACTCAAACCTCCCGAACTCCACTCATGGTGCTTAGCCAGAAACCCTACAGCCATAACGCCGCCAGGCATTAGCTAGAAATCAAATTATCAAGTATCAAGCCAAATTTTAATATTTACTGCTCAAACATATGTTCAAATTGTTTAAGGTCCCGTGAGAGAATTGGTATCGAGCCAAGTTCGCAATTCTTGATTAATGATTAGGTTTTTCAAAATAATTGTGATTCCCACAAGTAGTGTCGTCACCCCGGTATCCGCTGGGTCACCAGAAGCCCCGTGTGTGGTCCCGGCAGTCCCCCAAATGTTATAGGGAACTCACCATCAGAAAGGATAGAAAATGTCAAATTTCATCAAAAAATTTGTGGTAAATTAGTTCAAATACTAGTTCATCCAGATAGATAACACTAAGACAAATACAAGAAAACACCCAACAATTTGAAAACAAACTTTTCTCTATAGAAGATTGGGAACAAGAGATATCAAAATACCTGGGAAATGCCAAAACAACAAAATATTAAAGAACTATGTCAGCTAGGAACTTTTTGAATTCAAAAAAAGATTATAGAATCAAAATTTAAATAATTATTCAATATTCCGAGACAGAACTATTTAACTTCTAGATCTGCAGATCTAGAACAAATTCAAAAGAAAATTCAAAATTTACATATAGAGCTATCCAGCATCAAACCTCAATCCAAAGTAGGTTAGACAAATTTATATATGTATAAAACGCTTTGACGCAAGACATAACAAATTCCGTGATTCTCCTCTTTAGGATTAATGGAAACAAATACATCGTTTCGGGACCGTGTATTTCACCTCATATTCAAATTCCAGAGCTAGACTGTACAATGATAAGCAGATTCATGGGTGCTCCTTTAACTCTAAACATTCAAACTCAAAATTATGACATATCCTAGGTCAAGAAATACTTTTATAAAGTATACAGGCATACAGCAATGACCTCTAAGAGTTAATCCAAATTGCCTTTGTCTCCTCACCAAAGATCAAACATTAATTTGGCAAGCAAATGAGAAAATCTAATAGTCATACTCCAAAACCTATTCCACATGGGAATGTTTAACAACACAATCCTCCGAATTAATTTTCAACAACTCTAAATTTCTCTGAAACCCATTGAATGACCCAAACCTTTTATCCATAATAGAAGATGGGATATGAAATGTTCAAATTAATTTTTGAGCCAAGAAAAAGAAACTTAACAAGATCACACTCAAGGCTCCTAATTCTTATTTGTACCAGAACTCCTTCCAGAAGATCAAATGTTCGGGCTGTAACCAAATTCAGAAAGGTGACTATTCATCTACTATTCCAGATTTAAAATATACAAGGATTCCAACCAAACATTCAAAACTCTCCAGATATCTCCAATATTTTTCGTAAATGATGTCACTAAATGATGAGCTCCCTCTCGGCCAACATGATGACAAATAGAAATGCTCAAATAGACAAGAATACTTGAGAAAAGAAGCAAAATCAAGAACATAAAGAAAAGCAATGTTTTTCTCAAAATTATTCAAGAAACAAAAGAGAAATTTAGAGAACAATGGTATCAAACTATGGAAAACAATGAAATGAATATTCCAATGTTCACATTAGACGTCAACCTTCCTCGGTGTCCGTTGACTACCCGTCAACTCAACTAATGTGTCTCACATCGTGTGCAGACATAAAGTCCAAACTGACGGCCCAGATATCCATTCAACACAATTATATATTTTATACAAAATGATTTATTTACAATTGTGTTTAATTCAATTTATACAAAAATGGGGTTTCTTGCCCGTAATTTTACAAAGAACAAAAAGATAAGGCCATTTTGGTCGCTTCACCAAGTCTCTAGAAGAGTTCCATCCCAAGGCGCCTTTCGTACCTAAAAAAATAGTCCCACGACGGTGAGCAGCCCGCAGGAATTTCCTACTTGATTACCCCACCTGCGCAATGCAATGGCAATGCAATGGCACACAAACATATTACACATGCTAATATATCACTCATGCATATAGATTAACATACTTAATCCATACATCATGTTATTCATTTTTATAATAATAACATAAACTTAGCTCACGCTAAGGCACTATCCGCGGTTCGCCTCTTGAACTCCGCCCACAACATCACACACAAACATGTTACTTTTCTCATGGTAATAACATGACACCACGCAAATCAAGCAAAACATCCAAACAGTCCGTGGACTGTCCAAAACACTCTAGGGATTTCCTAACTCGGTCCAAAGCTTTTGGAACCGAAACCACGGCCATCCCAGCCCCAACAAACTTCCTCATCCACATAAATCTTGGCTAAAGAGTAAAGCAAGTAGGAGAAAACCCCTACCTTTTCTCGGAGTTTGTCGAAACTCCTCGAAACTGGTAACCACGTGTAGTCCTTGCAGCCGTGGGAGCAACTTTGTTTCCTTGTCTCGGCTGAAGCCAATCTGTCCGATACTTCCTCGGGAATTTTAGCCGGAGCCTCTCTCTCTCTAAAAACCCTCCCTTCCTCAGCCTCTCTGGCCGGTCTCCCCTCTCTCCTTCCCCTCTCCCAAACTGATTTGGAAGATCGGTCAAGAGGAAAGTCCTCTCATCGCCAGCATGTCCATTTTCTTTCATCGACACCTTGGATTACCTCATCCTATCAATCTACTCGAGATATCCCTCTAATGGCATCATGCCATGTGTCACAAGTGAGCCCACTTGACCTCAAGCCTGACCGAGATTCGCACTGACACGTGGCGCTCTCGGGGCCTCCCAAACGCCATGTCATGCATCCCTCCGCCTCGAAAACGTGAAATTCTCGACTGCTCCCTGGACCGACCTAAATTCGACGCGCAGCCAGATTTCTCGCGAGACGACAACAAGGAATCTCGCTTTCATTATCCGAGATCTAGAAAATTCGATTTTCAACCGAAATTACCATTTTATCCTTCCTTAGAAAACATGATTTTCCTGGTCTCACACACATATTTTGATATTTATGCAAAGAACAATCAAATAAAATATCCCTTTCTCAATAAATATGTTCCAAAAGAATGGAAGTCAAATACTACTTCAAAGAAGATAGTATCAACCCAACATCCTCTTTGGTAGCAAATGTACAAAGGCTCAAGGTGTAGAAATAATAGCCTCACCTTTTAAACAAATTGATTCAAAAGAAGATGAAAATCGTACGACAAAACCGAAAGATATAAAAGGTATCTAACAACAAAATAATTTTACATAAATCAAATTCTAGAACACTTTCTACTCTCAATTAAATAGAATTGAAAAATACTTTACAAAAAATTATAAACCTAAAAGGAAGAAAAAGAAGAAAACAAGAAAGTCTTATATTCAAACCAATAAAACCCCTTAAATTAGGAGGTAATAAAGTAATGATGAATTGATAAGACTTTTAACACAAAAAATTAGCAGGAATAGAAATAAAAGATCCCTCTTGTTCAAAAACCCAAGTAAACTTCTTAAGTGGATCAGAAACAAATTCTATTGTTTCAGAAAACTTATTGAAGATATTACTGAACAAGAAGAAGAACAAATAAACAAGTTAAAAAACTTGGCATCAAAGATCAAAAATTCTTATCAAAGGCCTACCCTCCAGATTTACAATTTGAGGAAAACAACCAAACAAAATAGTTATAATAGCAATGACATCTATTCTTGAATATAGATGCTCTTTTCGAACACATGAAATCTCTTCATTGTGTTTCAAATGCAAATGGCAGCTATCACTTATTTGCAAACAGATGATGACTGAATGTCAGTCTAATTAGTCACGCAGTTTCAATGGCACATTAAAACTTTAGCGGAAAACTACCTAAGTGAAAGAAAGATTTCATATTTTAAAAAGTACAATGAGAAGGAGAAACAAACTCAATCATAAGATTGGTTTATGCTATAACCAAACACTCATAGGTGATCCAAGCATTTATGGAGAAAGAACTTCAAATTTACAAACTTAAGACGAGAACACTGAGTGACCTTAAATGGTATTATGATGTGTTCTTAGCAACCTTGATGGTAAGAGCTGATGCTAGAGCTTCTTACTGGAAGGAAAGATTCCTTTATGGTCTTCCTAAGGCTTTCAATGACAGAGTTCAAGAAGCACTTAGAGAAAAACATGGAGGAACAATCCAATTTGACTCCTTACTTATGGAGATCTCATACGCTAAAAGAGAAGGTCTTAAGTTGTGTTCTTAACTTAAACTCCAATATCAAATTAAAAGACCTAAAAGCTTCTAAAAAAGATTTAGGTTCTTTTTGTGCTCAATATGGCATTTCGATGCCAATTCCACCTAGTCAAATTTCCAAAAAATCAAAACCTTAAACAAAATTCCAATAATTTTCATATATAGATTTAGAAGTAACAATGTTATAAATTAAAAGTACGTTTAATTGTTAGTGTTGTTAATTTTAGTTTGTAACACATTTACGTTTTAATTTTATTCACTTTCAAATATTACTTTTAAAATTGAATACTAAAATGATTAATAATATTTTTTTTGTTAAATAGTTAAGGTTTTTTTTTATTACTTTTACCTTTAAAAAAGTTTAACTTGTGGGTTTTATTTCTATTTTTTTTTTAAATTTCAGTTTATAAAAAATTAAAATATAAAAGTATAAAAAAATAAGATTAAAATATGAAAAATTATTAATATTATAAATAAATTTTATTATGAATAAGAAAAAATATTGTTTATATTTATTAAATTACTTATTAATATAGGTAAATGGGCTGATATATATCAAAAGTTGATTTAATTTATTCCAATATTACACAAAAAAAAATCCAAAAAAATTGAACACTAATTGAAAAGAAAAATCAAGAAGTTCACAAAGTAAAAAAATGTGTGAAGAGCGTATTTGTGGAAGTGGGAGATGGCAATTGGGAGTGTTGACTTGGATGGGGAGATGAACATTTTTGTCTTCACAAAATATGTATCAATGGCTTAATTTTGATGGTCTATCAAATAAGGGTTCATCTAACCTTCAAAACATAATTTCTCATCATTTTAAGAGTATTGACATATATAATTTATTTTGAAAATAAAATTATTAAAATAGTTAAAATAAAAATAATATCAAAATTAGTACATAAATACAATGTGAGCTATTTAATATAATATTGAATTTTTTTTATCTAATGTTGTAGTTATTTATTATATATTAAAATATTTTGAAATTTTTAAATTAATGTCATAATCAATGACTATGATTACGGTATTGACTTAAATTTTTTTTAAAATAGATGATAATTTTTTTTATTTTTTTGAAGAATGTATGATAAATTTTGTATATTAGTTTAAATGTTATTTTCACTTCAACTTATTTTTTGATAAATTTTTTTTTTAAATAACCTAAATATCTGATTTGAACTCCAATTTTAAAGTGGGAAACAGATATACAAATGTGATGTTAGTGTTACAGCTGGGCAGGGGTTAGGCGGCCACATCCCCTCTCACTTCGGTGTGAATAAAACAATGAGAGCTAATGTCTCGCTGCGTCAAGGATAGGTATATCCAATACCGTAACGACACGGAATAGAACAAATAATCAAAAGACGCTACTTGTGACTCCACAGAGCACACTCTTTGTCTACAACACAATCATGCTCATTAGTTGCATCTTACAAGGCCATGTCACGCGGATCTCTCACACAGGCCGATTCCATCTACATCTTTGCATTATTCCTTTTCTTCCTCCAATGTCTTCTTGCCATCTGTAATTCCTTTTTTTAGCTTTTAAGAACATTTTTGTTCTAATTCTAACCGCTGTTGAATTGTTTTGTTTTGTTTTGTCCTAGGATGTTTCATATGATTCGATTCAACTCCACTAGTTTTTGTTTTTTGGGGATTAGATTCAATTCAAATATGATTAATGAAGTCATGTTTGGGAATTGGAATTCTTAATTAAAAAAAACGACACCATAAACTCCGAAGAAGTAAAAATCCCATTAGAAACTTTAATTTCATTTTAATATTTTTAAATATGTTTTAGAAATAATTTTTACATAAAGTGTCTTATTTTGTATATATATATTTATAGAATTAAAATTTTTTAAAAATTTTAAACAAATAATTTTAAATGTATATTTGAAATAATTTAAAGTTTCGTAGATTAAAAATAAAATAAAATTTTGCTATCAACATATCTTTTATTTTCTTATTTGGAAAACAAAAAAGAGTCTTAGAAATGCTTCCACTCTACCCATACATTTTATCCTTAAATTTAAGTTCTAATTTTTTTACATAATAAATTGTCGGACTTATAGTTTTAAAAAGCACTATGATCCGTTGATGAAGAGCCAAATTAATCATGGACCATTAGATCCCTGCACTAGTTAATTAGTGATATAGTCTATTAATAATTATTTAAAGATAAGAAACCAATAATAAACAAGAGTTTGCTATTTAATATGCAAGAAAAAAACCTTATTCCTAAAAGAAATTTATCGATCTAACATGGCAGATAGAGATTGCTATAGCCTATTAGCTTCCTTACTTTCCAATGGATTTCTAACAGATAGAGATTGCTACACTTGGCCTATTTGTCTCCTTACTCTCTAGCGGATTTCTAATTATAAAAAAAAAATAGAATACAATATAGGTGGCTTGGTGTCGCTCGATCAGTTGTTTCGTTTGACAAGTAACCCTATAAGGTTAGAATTTCTTTGAGTATATAAATAGACCCATTTCCTCAGACCTGATATATTCTCCATATGGGTCTTTACACACATACGTGGGTGTTCTCTCCTTTAGTCTCTGGCAATTAGGCGCCTACACCTAGATTTGTCGCAATTAGAATAGCTTGAAAGGTTCCGCGCCAAGAGGTTAGTAAACCCTAAGCCTGATGACATTAGTGTATCACATATCTTATCCAATCATGATCCAGGCTTCCGTTATACATTGATCCCAACAATTAGTATCAGAGCCTGGATTGAATCACTGTGTGGTAAACCGAATCATTATATTTTTTACATGTATATTTGATCTAATTAGATATATGACGCCTAGGTTTTATGTTTCATGTTATTTATATTTTTGTATGAATGAATGTTTTATTTTGGCCTTAATCCATGGTAGAAATTTGATTGTATTTTTTTTTTTTTTTTTAATGTAACTTTGAGGCTAATCATAAGATTAGGTATTCTATTGATTTATTTATTTATTTATTGATAATTCTATGTAATTGGATTTATTGATAATTATATAATAAGTATCCAAAGTGGAACAACCGCATGTTATCACTCATTGTTTTTCGTGTAGATCGGGGCCTTCTACTTAAGTATACCAACACCAGAATCATGTAGGGGACACAAAGGAGGGTCAATGGGAGGAAGAGGTCATTGGAGATCTCGACACGTGCCCAATATCGTGTCGCATAAAGCGGTTGAGACTAGACTCACGCGCCGCTTCCGAGGGTGCATGTGGGCACCGCTAGCTTGGATTGGAATCAATTCCACAATTAACCTTCGTGATCTACCCCTTATAAAATTTCCTCGTGTCCAAGGTCCAAAGGAATGCTTATGATTTTAGTTTTTGGCTTCGTACGCTGTTTGGGGTGTGTGTAGTCCTCGGATTTGGACGTGAATTTGACCAAAGATAGTTCTTAAGTGTTGTTCTATCCTCTATAAAATTTCATGATGATTCAAGCTTTGTGCTGGATCGACAACAATTTTGCTTTTGATTTTACATGCGTGGGGGCTTGGGCAAATACGAATTTGGACAAATGTTGGCTAGTTGGTTCCTATGTGGTGATATACCTTCCCGCATAATATCGTGATGATCAAAGTTGTGTACTGTGATTGTCCACGATTTTGGTGCTTGGCTTATGAGGGGACTAGTAAAGTTAAGAGTTTTAGTTTTTTAGGCTTAAAACCCTAGGAAATCAATTTAACTTAATCCACAATTCAAAGAATTTCAAGACCTGGATGGAAAGATGGATTACAAAGTTAGATATCAAGTTAGGGTTCTTGGCCCCCATTGGGTTTGTTATTTTTTTTTTCTTCTTCTAGGAAACCATGGATTAAGGGCCCATTATTTATTCTTTGCTTATAATTGTTTTATATAGATATAACATATGATGTATGCTTGCCATGCTACTTAGAATAGGTGGTGCCATATAATTTCATCATGTGATATATACATATGCATAATGATATTTGTTTTGTCTAGATAATATTATTATGAAGTATTTAGTTGAATTAATGTAAAATATTGAATGAGCGAAGGTTAAAATTAATTTAATTAATTTGAAACCTACGGGCTCCATTAAGGGTCCAATAATAAAATGACATGATCGAATTTATGGGATTGGAACCAAAAATAATTTCAAAATTTTAATAAGATTGTACAACCCAATGCTGATACTAAGAAAGATAATTTTGAAATTAAATTATCGGTTATCACATTCAATTTTAGCAACATTAATGTCTAGATATTATTATATTATGGAAAACCTAATAAATTAATGTAAAATATTGAATGGTGCATGTTAAAATTAATTTTATTAATTTGAAACATGTGGACTCCATTAAGGATCCAATAATAAAATAATTATGTAATGCCTCAACAGATAAACATGATCGGATTTTATGAGATTGGAACTAAAATAATTTCAAATTTTTAATGAGATTGTACAACCCAACGTCGACTATACTAAGATATTAAAGATAATTTAGAAATTAAATTAATGGTTATCACATTCAATTTTAGTAACATTAATGTCTATATAATATTATTATTATTATGGAAAACCTAATAAATTAATGTAAAATATTGAACGGTGCATGTTAAAATTAACTTGAAACATGGGTCTCCATTAAGGATCCAATAATAAAATGATTATGTGATGCCCCAAATCGAATAAACACGAGGAATTTTATGAATTGGATCTAAAATAATTTCAAAATTTTAATGAGATCAGGACGACCCAATGTCGACAATACTCATATTTAAAGATAATTTTAAAAATTAAATTAATGGTTATTATCCAATTTCAAAGAATATTAATGTCTAGATATTATTGTGACGCCCAAAACCTTAGGTCCGTTGACTAATTACAACTACGGAATATTAAGTGAGGTCGGGTTACCCGACGCCACTTTAGAAGACCCGGCAGTCTCCTTTGTAATGGGAGCTCTACCCAAATATAAAACCCAGATAAACCCTGTCCTAATCAACAATATATGCAATATATATATCCAATACGTCACTGGGCCCACTAACCGTGCTCAACACATATATCCAAATTCATATCCAATAGTTTCAAGAGTTCAAATGTTTTACTCTTATACAAACATATATTAAAATACCCAAATTCTAATACATGTAGTCATCAAAGCCACACCCTAGCTTCTTATCCAACCTCAAGGACGAACTCGTCTCACGCACGCTCCCGCACATGAAAAAAGTGGGGATCCCACGACGGCGAGCTAAAGCTCAAGAGGGAGAATCGCCCTAAGTGGGCTACTCACCACCTAAGGCAAAGCAATGTTCCACGGAACGCCCATTCAAGCAAATGCATGATCCTACTTGAATGTCTACATGACCAACTCGCATCCCGAGTCTCACTGACTTCTCACACTCGCTCTAAGCCTCAGAGGAGAATTATCAGGTTATTAGCGGCAACCCTCCGATGAATATATCAATCGGGCCGCCCGACGATTGATATATATTATTTGTTTGTAGACTCTTCATGAATAAATATCAATCGGGCCGCCCAACGGGTTGATGTTTGTGGACTACTCCTCCGATGAATAAATATCAACTGGGCCGCCCGACGCTGATATATTATTTAGTTTGGACTACCTCCGATGATTAACATTTTAGACTACCCTCCGAACTCTTTTTCTCAGACTTAATTCATGCACTCACTCCTATAATCCTGGTGGTGTCCCAAAGGCATATGGAATGCATGTATGCCGCCTAATACAAGATAATCACATGCAAATATATAACATGAATATATTTACATAGAAATTAAATCATACAACATGTTATGATTTTATCATTTCACACACACCAAAATTTAGCTCACTTGGGCTAATGTTCAAACACAAGCAATTCGATTCGAATTACTTAACCAAACACATAATTTCACGTATTTACATTCTTAGAACACTATTTCGGGAATAGTAAAACCCTCGGTTACTATTCCCGAAAAATCACAAATCTTCGGTTCACTTAGTGAACCCTGCTCACGACCATTTCCGCCTCAATCCAATCAATACACATTATCAACACACAACATGATTTCACAATTAAACAAGAATGGAGCGTACCACTCTGCCGGCTTCCATATTCTCCCAAAATTTTATCAATTCGGTCCCATGTTTTGAGACCGATCTAACGGCCCATTCTAAATTTCTTTATCATCTCAAGCATGCATTTTAATGCCAATTTCCACACAAATGTCTCCACTTCAGCCTCTCAGAATACGGCCATCCCAAAAATCCCAAGAAAATTCCCACACCGGCCCCATGTTTGGGATCGATCAAACGGTCCCTCACGCCCTTCAAACTAACCGAAACATCGTGAAACCCTTAAAAACGGGAATAAACACAAGTAGGGAGAAAATCCCACCTCTTGAGTTGTCAAAACCTCGCAACTCGGGTCCGGCCGCAGCTGGCCCGCTGCAGAACGTTTTCTCCCCTCTTGCCCGAAACTAACTAGCCCGATCGCGTACTCGTAAAAAGTAGAGAGAAGTCGTAGACTTTCTCTCTAGAATCACCATTTTTGGTCCTCCACGCTCACGCATCTCCACCGGCTTGAAAGTCACGCTTTGGCTTGTTTAGTGAGATGAAGCACTATTCTAATTTGGCATCTAGCTCATTAACATTCCAAAATTGACATTATGTCCCTTTTTCTCTCGATTTGATATTCTAAGACTACCCCTACGTCCATTTCATCATTTCTCTACTCATACCACTTATGGTACATGAGCATGCTATGTAATGACCCGCACTAAATAATACACAAGTTTGAAACGTGGCTCACCAAGCTTGATTGCTTGACCAAAGTTGACTAGGCTTGACCAACACTTAGTGGGTTGACCAAAGGATCTTTTAAAGAATGAATAATTTTGGGTTGACTAAGGCACCATTTCGTAGGCCTCCTCGATACGAGTTCATAGACGGGCGGAACGTCACAATCCGACTTACGGATAAAAAGTTACGACTATTAGAAGTTCAACAGTAGCACTTTATCAGTGTCTAAATTCTGTCCGGGATTTTTACCCGAAATTGACCTAAGACCCTATATAAACATAGTTTGGGATTCCAATGAAACCCTAGCCTCCAAGATACACTTTTTCGAACCCCAAAAACCTAAGAGAAAAACTCTCCAAACCGGAACACCATTCAATGAGCAGCCACCGCGCGCCGTGGAAGATGGAACTGCACGGCACCCCGGCCAACCAACAACCACGCGCGCACTATGAGGTGCGCGCCACCACCGGACGATGCCTACCAGAAATTTCACGCCAACCGCCCGGACGCGCCGGATCCGGTCGGCGAACCCGATCACGGCCGCACACCGCTTCACCTGAGTTTTGTGATTTCCGCCATTTTTCGGCCACTTGCCACCCCATAGCCTTTCCACCATTTTGACCTTTCCCGAACCCATCTACGTGGTCCTTTTGCAGATTCGCGACCGCTTAGTTACAACGAAATGAATTGGTCAGCTTAGATCGGGTTTTCCGGCCACCACAGCGACTTTTAGACCAAGGTAATGGTACCAATGAATTCCCCGGTCTCTGGGGCTCTTACTGATATGGGTTTGTAAATTTTGGACGCCGCTTGTTGCTTTCATTTTAGTTGTTTCGTAATTACCGAGTGCCGGGACTAAAATAGAGTATCAATTGGTCAAATTGGACAAACTGAAGCTGTATTGAAGTGAAATTGATGTTTTTATGAATTCATTGATCGTTCAATTTCGAGAAATTAGCTTCCGGT
The DNA here is from genome assembly GCA_016808115.1 of Tetrastigma voinierianum. NCBI lineage: Eukaryota > Viridiplantae > Streptophyta > Magnoliopsida > Vitales > Vitaceae > Tetrastigma > Tetrastigma voinierianum. The sequence continues at coordinate 103,260 of JAEQBH010006547.1, read as the reverse complement.
CGAAAAGCCCCAATTTTTTGTATCGCGCCTATAGGCACACTGTAATCGGGACCTCACGGAGTCCAATTTTGGATGGTTTCTAGTTCTAACAGTTATTCTAAGGCCTCTCGCATCCTAAGGTTGTTGGTTCAGTTATTAGAGCCCCAAGCGCAGTTTTATCTATATTACAGCACTCACGCCGGTCGAGACGATCCCGCAGTGGTCGGACCGAACGCCTATAGTCCGTGAAATGTCGTTTCGGGCTTATATGCTTTTAAATGATTTGGGGTATTGTGTTGATATATCTATTGTGATTAAATACTTTACATATATATTGTTTTGATCGATGGTTATTGTATCTAACATGATTTTCGGTTTCATATAAAACAAGTTATCATTTCATGTGAATTTTGTCAACATTTTAACTATTTGAAAGTTTTACTGTGTTCGTGGATGAGTCGGTGGTGTTTGGATATTTTGGGTACATGGATTGAGGTTGTAAACTATCTTGAAAAACTATTGTAAAAGAAAAGGGGATCTCTGATTTCGTGGATCGACTCGATACGTATTACCGAAAGGTACATGGAGAATGAAACTATTATTGTTGTCACGTTTCCGTGAGGTCGGTTTGACCCCGACGGTTTATTAGTTGCCACGTTGCCGTGAGGTCGGTTTGACCCCGACGGTTTATTAGTTGTCACATTGCCGTGAGGTCGGTTTGATTCCGACGGTTTGGTATTCTGGGTTTGCCACGGTAACGTGAGGTCGGTTTGACCCGACGGTTTGGTATTCGGGTTTGCCACTAGAACGGAGGTCGGCTCGACCACGGTTTGGTATTCTGGGTTTTTACCACGGTAACGTGAGGTCGGTTTGACCCGACGGTTTGGTATTCCGGCTCGCCATCGCTGACGTTGGCGGGCCGGGTTTACTGCATTTGCTTAGATGAGCAGATTTCCGCACAACGCTGGTTTATGTGGTACTTGACGTTGCTGATTTTCAATGTGGTATAACTATTTTATTACTCATGGTTTTGGTGCATTTCATATATTTTATCACTTGATGACTATACATGTTTTGTGCTTGGCTTTATGTTGTGTACGCCTGCATTATGTTTTCTTAACATCGGGACTCTTAATTTGTCGAGCATGATCTCGCATATGTTGAATTGGGGTAAAGTCAGGTTTTCAGGAAATGTTTCTAAACTGGGAACTTTGGCAAAGAGCTTAACGAAAGGTTTTGAGAGAGAACTATTGAAATATAAAAATGTTATTTTTCCTTATAAACTATGCCACTCACTGAGATTTATTATCTCACATTATTGCTTAAATCGCTCCCTAGTCCGCATACTGCAGGCCTATTCGCCATTTGACGCCGCCTCTCCCGCCACAAATTGCCGTGACTCTATCACATTTATCTATTCCTCGAGTTTGTTGTATCGACTTATTCATTTGCACTTGTACCCCTAAATCCACGATATTCTTAGAACGCTCTGACATTAATATTAAACTCATTGAGTTCCTTTTATGTATGATGTGGTTATGACCTACCCTTGGATAGGTCGGTCGTGGATTTATCTATATATTTGAGGTATTATAGTGCTGCAGGTGTTTACTTCTCTTTAGGCGGCCCCTTTCAGGCATTCCCCTGTGAGATCAGATAATGGGACTCCGATTGTATGACCACCCGTAAATTCGAAGGGTATCCTGTCGTCCCGTCACTTGGCATCAGCCCCAGGTTCCTGAATTCCTGGGGTCATACGTGCAACTCATCCAAAGGTTTTATACCTTCCTAACCTTATCCTTGAAATTGATTATGTTTCATTTATTCGAATATAGTTCTTCTTCCTGATGGCACTTAGAGGTTGTGTATAGACTACATAAAGTTGAATAAGGTCACTCGAACTAATATCCTTGCCTCTGATTGATGACCCATTTGATCAACTCCTGTAAGTGCAAGGAGTGTTCTTAAGATCAAGCCGAGGTCGTATACCATCAATTACTGATTAGGAGTCAAACATTCCCAAGACGGGATTCAAGACGAGATATGGGCGCAGAGTTTCTAGTGATGTCTTCTTCGACTCACCAATGCCCCAGCAACTTTCATGGACTTAATGAACCGTAAGACCCGAGAAATTTCAATTTCGAATAAGGGCAAAATCGTGAATTTCGACATAAAATTGTAATTTCAATTAAAAACTGCGAATTTATTCTCTAGGATCTCAGATGACAAAACGGATTTCACTGCTGGAATTGTCTGAAATCTAGTTATCACGCAGAAAATTTCGTAATTTTCCGAGATAAATAATTTACACGTTTTTCGAGGCATCGCGGTTCGGGTGCCGTAAATTGATTTTCGATGCGACGAAAGGCACATATAGCATGTACTCATGTACCATAAGTGGTATGAGTAGAGAAATGATGAAAATAGACGTCCGAAGTAGTGCCGAATATCAAATCTGGGAAATGGAGGGACATAATGGGCATTTTGGAATTTGATTTAAATCATAAAATGCCAAAATAGCCAATAGTGCATCTTCTCCTTAAATGAACCAAAGCAAAAACGTGGGGGAGCAATTTGAAGATCCAGTAGCTGCCATTGTTAGAGAGCTTCTAGAGAGAGAGGGTGCTTCTCTCTAGAAATACGGGCGATCGGACCGTTGGATTTCGACGGAGCAAGAAGGGAAAACGTTCTACGCGGAGCAAAGCACGCGCGGACCCCGGCTCGAGTTTTCGACAACTCCAAGAGGTAGGATTTTCTCCCACATGCTTTTATTCCCATTTTTAAGGGTTTTTCTATGTTTCTGTTGGTTTGGGGCCATTAGGGGCCGTTTGATCGGTCCCAAACATTGGGACCGAATTAAGGTAAAATTTTGAAATCAAATGGAGCAGCCCGTGGCTGCTCCATGACTGAAAATGGTGTAAAAGGGTTTGTTTTGGGTGTAAATCATGCTTTGATTGAATTTGGGCCGGGAATGGCCGTGAATTTCGGGTTCACTAAGTGAACCGTTGATTTAGATTCTTCGAATAGTAACCGAGTTTCACTATTCTAAACAATATTCAAGAATATATTTTCTGTAAAATTACGTGTGTTTGGTTAAGTAATTCGGTCGAATTGCTTGTGTTTGAACATTGCTTCCAAGTGAGCTAATTTTGGTGTTTGAAATGCTAATTTATAACATGTTGTATGATATATTTTTTTATGTAAATATATTCATGTATATATATTTGCATGGTTTGATCGTATTTGAACCGGCATACATGCATTCCATATGACGTGACACCCTGTGATTTGTGAAATGAAATGCATTTGCATGTCTAGAGAAAAAGGTTCGGAGGGTTGTCTAATAATGTAAAATGATCGAAGGGTAGTCCAAACTAAATAATATATCAACCGTCGGAGCGGCCCAGTTGATATATATTCATCGGAGGTAGTCCATTAAACAAATAAATATATATCAATCAAGCCTGAGTCTAATGATATATATTTATCTAGAGGGTTGTCCACTAATAATATAATAATTCTCATACGAGGCTTAGGCGAGTGTGAGAGAGTCGGTGAGGACTCGGGATCTGAGTTGGTCATGTAGACATTCAAGTAGGATCATGCATTTGCTTGAATGGGTGTTTATTTTGGAACATTGCACGCACTTAGGTGGTGAGTAGCCCACTTAGGTGATTCTCCCATCGAGCTTTAGCTCACCCCAGTCGTGGGACCCCTTTTATTTTGCATGTGCATGTGGAGCTTATAGGACGTGCCTGCCCTAGGACTGAGATTAGAAGAAAAGCCTGATTGTGGCTTGGCTTGACGATATCTCGCATGTATTAGAATTTTTTAATTTTAATATATGTTGTATAAGAATAAATTATTAACCTTTAAAACTATCGATATAGTCACAGAGTATGATGAGTTATTGTTTATGGCCCAAGGGCCGGGGCTTTATTCATATTTGTGAATATATTGACCGTTTGGGACAGGTATTTGCGTTATGTATTTGCAGAGCCCCGCACAGCGCGGAGACTCCGCCCGATTTTCGTGAAAAATGTCGGGTCACTCGACATTCACGAGTATTCCGCTGGTTGATCGGGTAAATAACTGACTCGGCTGTGGTGTCACAACTGGTCTTCCACCATACTTAGATCGGATTGTCATTGTCTTCATCGACGATATCTAGTGTACTCGAGAAGCGAGTTGGAACATGAGAGACATTTGGGTTTGGTGTTGTGCACTTAAGGCAATACATAGGTCAGATGCTGCCCAAGAACGAGAATTTCGTCACCGAAAGTGGGTTCTCTGACATGTAGTCATGCCGATGGCATTCATGTGGATCCTCGTAAAATAGAAGGGCAAATTGGGAGCAACCAACTACGAGTGACAGAGAAGTGCGAGTTCCTAGATTGAATGGGTACACCGCAGGTTCATAGTGGTTCTCAAGAATAGCGGTGACTAATTTCATTGTTTCCGACTAGGAAAAGGAGAGATCGAGCCAAAAGGTAAAGGTTATTCGATTCTTGTAGAATGGTTCTTTTTCTAGGGTTTGGTTGGGGAAATTTCTCCTAACCCTAGATTTGAAGGATATGGGGAGGTAAGACCCTAACTTTGGTTATTGTGTAAGGATTTGAGGTGGATTTGCACAGGATACGATTCATGGATTACTCTTTTCATTCGGGAAGTCAGATTTCATCCTAACCTTAGATTGGTTGAGTGATGTTGAAAAGCCCTAGATTCTATTTAAGATGTGTTTGAAGATGTTCGGGTTGAATAGAGGGCTTTGATGTGTGTTTGACATTGGGATTGATTTGGTTGGAAACTTATGGAAAGAGGGAAAATCATAAATTCTTGCATATTTGTGGGTCGATTTTTCTGGGCAGGCGTTGTTAGTATTTTGGCCAGTAAACTGGATCATTTTGCTCCAAACTCGTGATCCTAGCTGAAAGAACCCTAGCACTTTACCCTTCAAATGAGTAATATGGAGATAGGAGTACAAGAGGCGTTTTGTGTTGAGGCGTTGTCGTGTAACCCTAATAATGAGTGTTAAAATGCCGATCCTAGTAAGTAAGCAGAGTGCACTTTGGGATCAAGGTTTATGTTGGAAGGTATAAGAATATACGTGAGTCGAGTGGTGATAAGTAATAGACCACTTGGAGTAATTTTTACATGACACGGATTGTAGAGGCTAAGGAATCTATGACTTGTTATTTGCAGATCCTTGGAGAAGTCTCATTTACTCCTGAGACTCATGGATTTTTGAATCCAAGGAAGGTAGGGGATCTTATAACCTTCTCCTGCGTGTACTGTGGTTTGATGTTGTGGGAATTTTGTACCATTCCGTGCTTTGACTGTGTGATTTGCTAGTGATATATAATGCATATTTTTATATATATGGAAATCTTTGAATTAATTGGTACATGATGTTTTTAAATATCCATGTGGTCAATGCTTCAGAAATTGTTTTAAAGCATGACATGGGTATGAGAATGTGTGAGAGTCCGGATTGATGTAATGGACACAGGACGATGACTAGTCCGGTCAGAATCCCATAAAGGTCATAGATATAAGGGATGTGGGCATATCCGTGGTAAGTCCCACAATTTGTCATTATTCAGATGATTGGCTAGTCCCTGCTGAAAGCTCAAAGAATCCACTCGACGAGGGGTTGAGATGGTGGTAGTATTTCGTGATTTATGTGTTTCCATCATCAACCTAATATATGTGAAATGCTCATGTTTTGAGATATCTGGAATTATGTATAATTGAAATGTTTTATGAGCATGGCTTGTTAGGATTCATCACTGAAAGTTGTCGAACTCATCCCCATTATTTACCTCCACCTTTAGATCAGAGGTACGACCAGCCGCTATGGACATGAAAGCTGGACCTGTAGGTTTTTTGAGGATGGAAAGATCAGGTGCCAACCTAGCTTGTCGCGGTTGAGCATACGCTTTGATGAATATTTAAGTGTTATGTGGATATTCTAAAGGATCTTGAGTTTGAGGTCGAGGATCGAGTATTCTTAAAACTCTCTCCTTGGAAGGGGGTGGTACGCTTTGGGAAGCGAGGAAAGCTAAATCCTCGCTACATAGGACCTTTTGAGATTGTTGAGAGGATAGGTCCCGTGGCCTAGATTTGACTTGCCTGAGAGTTTTCGAGCTCTACAATGTGTTCCACATCTCCACGCTACGAAGTATATTCCAGATTCTCACATGTGTCGAGACACCGAGATCGAAATGGCTGACGACTTATCCTATGAGGAGCAAACAGCCAAGCAGATTCGTTGCAGTTATAAGGAGTTTCGCAACAAGACCATAACCTTAGTGAAAGCCATTCGGGAGGAAACCACCCAGTCGAGGAGCGACTCGAGCTGGGAGACTGCATGCGGAGCGCATCCCCATCTCTCTTCCATAACACAGTACGAATTTCGTGGACGAAATTCCTTTTCTTTAAGGGGGTAGATTGTAATGACCGTACTAAATAATACAAGTTTGAAACGGTTTGACCAGTTTTTTCCGATTAAGTTTGACCAAAGTTGACTAGGTTTGACCAACACTTAGTGGGTTGACTAAAGTTGACTTTTTCAAGAATGAATAATTTTGGGTTGACTAAGGCACCATTTCGTAGGCCTCGTCGATACGAGTCCATAGACGGGCTGAATGCCATGATCCGACTTGCACGATAAAAGTTACGACTATTAGAAGTTCAACAAGACCACTTTATCGCTTGTCTAAATTCTGTCTCGATTTTGACCAAATTGACCTAAGATCCTATATAAACATAGTTTGGGATTCCAAATGAAACCCTAGCCTAAGACATTTGAACCCCAAAAACCTAAGAGAAAACTCTCCAAACCGGGAACACCATTTGGGCCGAGTAGCCACCTGCGCGCCGTGGAAGATGGAACCAGACGAGGCACCTCCGGCCAACCAACAGCTACACGCGCCAGACCATGAGGTGCGCCACCGCCGGACGATGCCGGCCGTAAAATTTCACGGCCAACCGCCGCCGGACGCTGTCGATCCGCCCATGAACCTCGACGGCGCCAGACCGCTTTTCTCACCGAGTTTTGTGATTTCCGACCATTTTCCGGCCACTTCAGGCCACCCCATAGCTCCTTTCCACCATTTTTGGACCTTCTGAACTCATCTACGTGGTCCCTTTTTGCAGATTTCGCACCGTTTGGAAGTTACAACGAAAACGAAATTGGCTGAAGCTTAGATCGGGTTTTCCGGCCACCATAGCGACTGTTAGATCAGCGTACGGTACCAATGAATTCTCGGCCTCGGGCCGCATTGATATGTGGTTTGTAAATTTTGACGCTGCTGGTTAGTTTTCATTTTTAGGTTGTTTCGTAATTACCGAGAAGTTCGGATCAAATAGAGTATCAATTGGTCAAATTGACAAAATTGAAGTCAGATAGTGAAATCGATGTTTTTAGAATTATCGACGGTTCAATTTCGAGAAATTAGCTTCCGTGAAAAGCCCCAATTTGTGCATTCGCCTATAGGGCACACCGTGCAATCGACCCGTCGAGTCCAATTTGACGGTTTCTTAGTTCCTAAATGGGCTATTCTAAGGCCTTCGGCATCCTAAGGTTGTTGGTTCAGCTTATTGTAGAGCCTAAGCAGAGCTTTATCTATATATTACGTGCACTCACGCCGGCCTGAGACGATCCCCAGGAGCGGACTGAAAGGCCTAGTCCGTGGAGCGTTTATATGCTTTTAAAATGATGGGGTATTGTGTTGATATATCTATTGTGATTAAATACTTTACATATATATTGTTTTGATCAGATGGTTGGTTGCATTCGAACATGATTTTCGGTTTCATATAAAACAAGTTATCATTTCATGTGAATTTTGTCAACATTTTAACTATTTGAAAGTTTTACTGTGTTCGTGGATGAGTCGGTGGTGTTTCCTGATATTTGGGTACATGGATTGGAGGTTGTAAACCATCTTGAAAACTATTGTAAAGAAAATGGGGATCTTGAGATTTTGTGGACCGACTGATACGCATTGTCAGAAAGGTACATGAGAATGAGAACTTTATTAGCTGCCACAAGGTTGAGGTCGGTTTGACCTCGATCGGCTATTAGTTGGGTTATCGTTGTCGTGAGGTCGGTTTGACTCCCGACGGTTTATTAGCTGCCACATCAAGCCGTGAGGCCTGGCGGATTCCGACTCGCTTGGTATTCCGGGTTTGCTACCCAGAACGTTGAGGTCTACTTGACCCGACTATTGGGTATTCTCGGGTCTGCCACGCAGAACGCGGAGGTCGGCTCACCCGACGGTTTGGTATTCTCGGCCTACACAGAACGGAGGTCGGCTTGACCCGACGGTTTGGTATTCTCGGTTTGCCACGCGGACGTGAGGCTCCGCTTAATCTCGACTGGCTAGGATGAGTACATGGCAGGCATAAAGGTTTATGTGGTACCGACGCTTGTTGATTTTCTAAATGTGGTATAACTATTTTAATACTCATGGTTTTGCATTTCATGGTTATTTATCACTTGATGACTATACATGTTTTGTGTTTGGCTTTATGTTGTGTACAGCCCGATTATGTTTTCTTAACATTGGGACGGCTAATTTGTCAGAAGCATGATCCGCATATGTTGGACTCGGGGGTAAAAGTTGGGTTTTGTGTCGTTTCTAAACTGTGGAACTTTACAAAGAAATTAACTTAAGGTTTTGAGGAGAGAACTATCAAATATAAAAATGTTATTTTTCCATAAACTATGCCACCCACCGAGATTTATTATCTCACATTATTGTTTTAAATCAAGCTCCCTAGGTCCGCATAGCTCGTAGGGGCCTATTCGCGCCAGATTTGATGTCGCTCTCTCCGCCTACAACCGGGTCAGACTCATCACATTTATCTAATTCGAGTTTGCTGTATCGACTTATTCATTTCTACTTGTAAATTCTAACCACTATATTCTTAGAACGCCTCGACATTAATATTAAACCTATTGAGTTCCCTTTTTATGTATGATGTGGTTATGACCTACCTCGATAGGTCGGTCGTGGATTTATCTATATATTCGAGGTATTATAAAGGTCAGCAGTGTTTACTTTAGGCCGTGGCCCCTTTCAGGCATTCCCTAGAGATTGTACAATGGGACTCCACTATGACCACCCGGGCACCCGGAAGCGGCATCCTGCCCAGTCCTCGTCACTATATGTGCCTTTCTGGCCGCATCGGGAAAATCGATTTACTAAGACCCGAAACGCGATGCCTCGAAAAACGTGTCGACTCCGATTGTCTCAGCAAATTGCGAAATTTTACGTGCTAACTAGATTTCGCGAGATGATTCCAACGGTGCAATCCGCTTTCACTATCCGAGATCAGGAATTAATTACGATTTTTAACCGTAATTATAATTCAGAATCAAAATTACGATTTCGCCTTTATTCCACTTGAATTTATCTGCCCATTCTCACCTTAAAAGAATTTCATTCAAATTCAAGACAATCATATCACTCACAACACGTGAACCCCACACAACCCTTGCTCGTGTAACCGCTAACCTCCAAGGTCACACCATCGACAATCCAATGGATCATTAACTCAATCCATGCCATGCATGACATCCATTTATCGAGTTCTTGCCTACCAACAACACCCAATGCACACTTCCCAAAGGGTATCCAAACCTCGAGCCAACTCAATTCTACCACTCAACTCTCAACTACGTGATAACCTTGTCCCCGTGTTTTCATCTCCGTACCACATAACTTCTACTACACTCAATCTCTTACATTTCGATTCAACTATGAGTCTTTATTAGACGAATTTAAAGACAACTCAACCCGCCACCAAGAGTAGTGAATGACCATACCGCAACTCCACACCCGACCTCGGACGGATGTTACCGTGCATACGAACGCGCAATGATGTCACACGTGACAACCAATCCCTTGCCCACTACGAGCAAGTAATCTGCAGATTCACCATAATCCCGACCATCAAAGGTCGACTCACCCCTTCACCCTAGGGAAGAACATCCATACTGGGCTTCTAAAGGCCTTAACCTCGCCTCCAAATCCAATGTCGGTTGAAAGTATGACAACTCCTGGGCTTCTAGGTCTCACTCATCGACAACCCAATGGTCATTAACTCCATCCATGTCAAACCCCGACATCAACAACCAATGAAGTCTACCCCTAAGGTCCATTAACGCTCACGCGCAACTCGATCTATCCTTGACTCGACCCACACTCCGTCCCTCCGCCTACCAGACCGCCGGAGTGCTTCAGATAGCACCTCGTGACCGAACCGGTTCCTCTAACCTTACTAGGTGCTGAGGAATGAATCGTGATACTCACTGCCCTATGGCTAACCGGGATCGCATTGTCCCAAAGTCTGGGGATCCCCAAGGCCTCTGGGCAATCCCGCCACTCGTGCCCAATCCCGGCCCTAGCCCAAACTGTGAAGCGTGTCTCCGCCTTCCCGAACTCGGAGAAAGCTGATCCTCCCTCTCGCTACCAACACCCGTATCCCGAGTGTTCCAATTATCCTTAATCTCTCTCTATGGTCAGGGCCGCCCCAACCATGGAGTCCATGTCCTGTAGGTGAAGTCCCACGATCCATCCCGACGGACAACTCAATCCATCCGAATCTCCTCGGCATTACCTGTACCTAATCCCAAGAAACTACGATCTCGAAGATTGACATCTCGGTCTCTCACAACACATCACCGCCTCAACCTTTCTAGTCGACCGACACTCATGGCGCCGACACCACGTGTCCCAAAATCTCCTCAATAAGCCAAACTCGTACTTTATCGAACTTGGTATACAAACATGGTCTCTCAACAACCGTAACACAATCCTCAAGTGATACTCATGCTCCCACTGATCGTAAGACCCGAAATTCCAATTTCGAATAGGGGCAAAATCGTGAATTTTGATTACAAAATTGTAATTATGGTTAAAAACTGTGACTAATTTCTCTAGATCTGATGACAAACGGATCGCACGTTGGAATCGCCTCACAAATCTAGTTAGCACGTAAAATTTCGTGTAATTTTCCGAGATACTAATTTACACGCCGAGGCATCAGCCGTGTCAGAATCGGTTTTCGATAGCAACAAACACATATAACATGTACTCATGTACCATAAGTGGTATAAGTAGAAAATTGATGAAAATGGATGGCCGAGGTAGTGCCGAATATCAAATCTGGTAAAGGAGGGACGTAATTGTCATTTTGGAATATGATTTTAAGTCACAAGAAGACGAAATTCTCAATAGTGCTTCATCTCCTTCATTTAAATCAAAGACAAAACGTGGGAGGTCATTTTGGGGATCCAGTGGCTGGTTTTCTGAGAGGGTTTTAGAAAGAGAGGGTGCTTCTCTCTAAGATCCCGGGTGATCGGACTGTTGGATTTCGACGGAGCAAGAAGGGAAAACGTTCTACGCGGAGCAGGCTACGCGTGGACCCCGGATTTGCGAGTTTTGACAAACTCCAAGAGGTAGGATTTTCTCCCTACTTGCGTTTTATTCCCATTTTTAAGGGTTTTTCGATAAGCTGTTATTTGAGGCCGTGAGGGGTTGTTGATCGGTCCCAAACATGGACCGAACTTGTGGAAATTTTTTGAGATTTTCTCGAGGGCTGACTGCCCAAAAATTAGGCTGCTCGGGGTCTTTTAAATTCCAAAATTTTATGCTTTAAATAATGTATTTATAGGAAAAAGGCCGGGAATGGGCTGTTGATCGGTCCCAAAACATGGGACCGAATTATGGAAAATTTGGAGACTTTTTGACAGCCGTGGAACCCCGTAAACTGTGAGCGCCAGGTGTTGGAATTTATTGAATAAATTCTATTTCGTGAGTAGGAGACCGGAATGGGGATCGAAATCGCTCACTCAAGAGGAACCGATAGAAGTGTGGGCTGCCCGTGACAAATTTAATTTTGTTCAGTTGGGACTGTAAAACATCCTGTTTCAGGTGAAATGGGCCATGGGGCTAACTAAGTGACATGGCATTGAAATTGTGTGAATCAATGGCTTCATGTGTGTACAAATAAATTCGGAGAGTTAATGATCAAGGAATTAATGGGTTAATGCTAAATGTGAAAGACAAATGACACAATTACATGGAAATTAAATTGTGTTGTAAGCCATTGGAGATGATTTATGATTTGCTCAATTGAGCTAAATCGGGGGCGACAAGCCGATGTCGAATTACGTTGTAATCAGTCGACAAAATACAAATGGACATATGGTGTAAATGATTTTGAAAATGGTATAATGCATTTTCATATGCACCGGTAGCCTGTAATTAGGTGAGTGCATGACAAGGCATTTTGTAACGGATATGTTTGCGTAAAGGAATTTCATTAGATGATATTCCCAGAATCGGGTCGAGACGGGCCAACAGATCATTTCTGGATTTAGACCATGACTGCTTCGAAAGCCTACCAACCAATTCACCTCGAGGGTAGTCCCATATTTTACCTAATATTCGTAGTATATTTTCAAGAACAAAAGTTTTGTTTTGAAATGATTATTTTCTCATACATGGCTTAGGCAAGTGTGAGTGAGCCTGAGGACTCGTGGACATGGGGTAACTGCGGTGACATTCGCAGGATCATGTATTTACTCGAGCGTGTGTTTTCTGGAGCATCGAGATCGCACTTAGGTGGTGAGTAGCGCACTTAGGGCGATTCTCCCATCAGCTTTAGCTCACTCGCCGTGGGACCCCCTTTATTTCAGTACAAGGAGCGCCGAGGAGACATCTCACTTTCGAGGTTGATTTTGAATAGCCGGTTTGTGGCTTCGATGGTTTTGACATAATACGTATTAGAATTGTAGATTTTAATATATGTTTGTATAAACAAAGTGTTATCAACTATTGAATTATCGGGAGATACTGAAGAATAGTTATGATAATTGATTTATGAGAAGGTTTATGAGCCCAAGAGGCAATTTTACTCATGTCGGGATATATATCGCACATATCGATTGTTTGGGACAGTATACGTAGGACCAGATTGGGGTAGAGCTCGTGACAAAGGAGACTACTGATTTTCTGAAGTGGTGTTTGCAACCCGACTCCACTTTGTATTCGCGGGTTGACGGGTAGTCAACGGACTTCAAGCCAGGGGGCGCTACAGATCGGGAGTAGATCAAAATGTCATCCCCGAAGACTAATGATGAACCGACTAGATAAGGTTGGAACACCCTAAAAGATGAGGTCCATGAATGACGCCGCGCATTTCGCTAATCCAAAGCGGGCATCACCGTGAACTCAAAGTGCCCTAACGCGGCCCTAAACGCAAATTTTAGGGACATCCGTCTCCTAACTCACCGATGAAAAACCAAAGGCGAAGGTCTATCTGGAGTAGACTCGCACTCCTCTCAACCGATCAACAAATCATCGATCCGGTAATGTAAAATTCGATTCGATCATAACCCGGTTCACCTGTCTATAGCCACTCACACCGGGCGGTCTCGCCTCTTTCGCAACTAGAACCGGCGCCCATGGTGAAGTGTCTGGTCTAATAATCCCTTGTCCAATAGCCCTGTAGTTGACTCGAAGTTCCTACAACTTAACCGGCGGCCATCCTATGCGGAATCATAGAGATGGTTAAAGTACCAAAGGGTGTAACTCGACAATGTAAGTCCATCCCTACGTGGAGGCAATTCCGTAGCTCATCCGGGAAAAATATTCGCACTCGCAAACCACTCGAGGTAGATCTAAGTCCGTCCCACCTCAGCCCTCTGCGGTAAGGCTCGCTAGCTAACCCGCCAACTGTCCCTAGCACTGGACTCATACCGGTTCGGGGGGCAAAATAACAAAAGCCGTCTCTGAATACAACACGAGTACTGGCCCCGCGTGTGCGTAACTCTCCTGCGCTCACAATCGATAACAACCTTGTAAACTGTCAACCAATCCATCCCAAGGATGACATCGAACTCTGACATGTCCATAATCCTCAGGTCCACTGTGAGTAGAGTCCCCGAGATCTCTAACTCGCAACCTCGATACATATCGTGACTATTCTCGCCCCTAATCCTTAGGGAGAATTCATGCAACGGCTCCTCTAAGGTCTCTGTGAGGTCCTCGCCATTTCCACCATATCGGGCCTCATTCTCTAGCTAGATCGCAGCTAGTTTAATCCTGGTCGTGTCAGAGGTATCTCCATAACCTCCAACACTTTCTCGTTTCGTATGAACGGTCTACCACCACGGATTCTACCCCGTGGAATGCCTGGAGATGATACGTCCCAAACCTCGGAGGTTACTAGACTTCCATGTCCACCGCTTATACTAGCCCTCGCAATAGCAAAATTTTCAGAACACTTATGACTCTACGAAGGCCTCGTTGATCAAATACAAGCGGCTGGTTAATTGTCAATGGTGACTACTCGGACGTCCCTCTACGCCCGCCTCTATCGCCCATTTACACAATCAACACGGCAACAAAATCAATTATCTCTTCATTTCAAATCGACCAGTAATGCAGATGCCGACATTAATAGACTTGACAACCATGAACTAACCCGTTCATTTCTAAGTGGTGCTAAATTCCAAACCACTTAATTCATTTTAATTTATAAAATTTGTGCTCTTGTTCATCTTCAAGACTCAAATCCCTAAGGTCATAATTCCCAACCTTAGCATTCACCCATTTTCCCACGCATCACACCATGCATATAATTTCCTTGCACGCAACTATCACAAGAATCACCATTTCAAATGGTAGTTAGTCCAATACAAGATCTCTAAGGCATAACCACACCGAGACACTAATCATACACATAACTCAAAGGTATACGCAATCAATTTCGCTTAAAAATATTGTTTTCATCGAAAATTTTATTTTCAAAAATTTATTTTGAAAATTTTATTTTTCTAAAATTTTATCAAAATTTATTTGATTTTATTTGATTTATTTGAATTTAATAAATATTATTATTTTAATTTGTTTTCGAAAAATTTTATTTTACAATGAACAAGCAGTTCATTTAATGACTCATGAATGCACTGAGTCAATCAAGTTCCAAAAATCGAGTTAGAGCTGAGCCATGCATCAGGCACCAATCCAAATTTCAACTGACCCAGCCAAGATTTGCCATCATACAAGACCGGCACGCCTGAGCCGTGAGCCTGCGCCATCGCCAGGCTTGCCTGGGCGCACTGCCGCTCACGCCATGCTGAAGCCTCATGGCTGTTGCGTTTCCTCACAAGCAAGGCTCACATGCGGCGCTCAGACGCCGATGCCGCCTGCAGCCTCAAGGCCACTGCTGCTTGCGCTTACTCCGGGCTCATAGACATTTAGCGCTACATATGGCCTGGGCCACAAGCCACAGGCGCTTGGGGCCGCTTGCCATACGGCGCCTGAAGGCGCTTCTCGCGCTGCCGCCGCTCATACAGCTTCGCCAAGGCATTACACTCCACCGTGCGCCCAAAGACCTGTACCAAATTAATAAATTTCCGTCACGATACAAATTTTGTATCGTGACTCACCCAGAGCCCCGCACAAGATTCTGTAATACGCTTTGTATCAAGTAACTCAACCAAGCTTATTCCCGCAATACAATCTAAATTTTCCAACCTTCCTATTGCAATATAAATCAACTCACGTAAATACAAAAATCCTTTCATTAATACCATTCGGCAATAGCCTTCAAAATTTCACTATAAAATTTTTTTTCATTTCTTTAATTAAAAATTTTTTTTCTCATTATTTCCAAAGAGTTTAAAAAATCACAAAATCATTTTTTTTCATTTTCTTGATACCAAATAAATTCTTATAAAATTTATTTTCTCCATTTTCTTAAATTTTATACCATATGAAACCTTAGAAAATTGTTTTCCCACTTCATAACCAAATAAATTTATAAAATTTATTTCCTTCAGCTTTTCACTCCAAAATTTTCTCCACTCAAATAAATTTATAAAATTTATTTTCTTCCATTTTCTTCAATTTTACCACTTGTAAAATCTTAGAAAATTATTTTCTCCTCCATATAACCAAATAAATTTGAAAAAATTTATTTTCTTTGCTTTAAAATTTCTTCTCACTTTCCAACATCCCAAATAAATTTAGTAAAATTTATTTCATTTAATTTTCTTCAGTTTTACACTGTAAAACCTAAAATTACCTTTCTTCTCCACTAAACCAATAAATTATGAATTTATTTTGGTTAATTCCTTGGTCTAAGTTTACACACCAGAACACCCAAAATGTTCCACACATCATCCTATGCTATCAAACTGCCAGCACCTATAAAATTCCAATCACATACACTACACAATTCATGTTATGCACAACCACATGCAAGCACACTACAAAAACTAATCACACAAACACACCAACACATGCATGCAAAGGTCCTAGTGTTGTCCTGATTTCTAGGTAATCTCATACCTATACATATCATCAAATCACACCTAGCGGTGATACCATCCAATCCACGTCTAAGCCCAAATTTCTATCCATAGGTTCCCATAAACCTATACTCCACACCATACCACCTAGTGGTGATGGATACCCAAACCCGAGCCCCCCAGGTATTCGTATACCTAAGCTCGACACGTCTGACGCCCCAAAACCCGGGGTCCGTTGACCACCACAACCCGCGGGACACAAGTGGAGGCCTGCCATCTGGGACGCCACTTTAGAAAACTCCACAGAGTCTCCTCAGACGGGGAGCTCTACCCAAATACAAACCCAGATAAACCCGTCCTAACTGGGTCACTATATGCAAGCCATATATCCAATACGCTACTGGGCCCATCAACCGTACCAACACATATATCCAAACTATATCCACAACAAGAGTTCAAATGTTTTACTCTACAACATATTAAAATACTCAAATTCTAATACATGTAACATCATCAAAGCCACACCCGGCTTCTTCTTATCCAAACCTCAAGGATCTAACCGTCTTCACGCACGCTCCCTCGCACCAAAAAGCGGGGATCCCACGACTGGGTGAGCTAAAGTCAAGAGGAGAATCGCCCTAAGTGGGCCACTCACCACCTGCCAAAGGTAATACCAATTTAAAACGCCTATCCAAGCAAATGCATGATCCTACTGAATGTCTACATGACCAACTCGCATCCCGAGTCCTCACTCGACTCCTCTCACACTCGCCTAAGCCTTGTATGAGAATTATTGTGTTAGTGGGCACCTCCGAGAATATATATATCAATCAAATACTTCCAATCATTGATATATATTATTTGTTTGTGGACTACTCCATGAATAAATATCAACTCGGGGCCGCTCCGACTCCGCTGATATATTATTTGTTTGTGGACTATCCTCCGATGAATAAATATCAACTGGCTTCGTCTGATTTGATATATTATTTAGCCTGACTACCCTCCGATGATTAACATTTTAATACCGAACCTTTTTTCTCTCTAGACTTAATTCACGATCACTCCTAACTTAGGTCCCAGTTGCATATGGAATGCAATGGCGCGCTCCATTACATAAAGATAATCACATGCAAATATATAACATGAATATATTTACATAGAAATTAAATCATACAACATGTTATGATTTATCATTTCCACACACACCAAAAATTAGCCTACTTAATGAATGAAATTAAACACAAGCAATTCATTCAATTACTTAACCAAACACATAATTTCACGTATTTACATTCTTAGAATGACTATTTCTGGGAATAGTAAACCCTGCTACTATTCCCCAAAATCACACCTCTTCAGCTCACTTAGTGAACCCTGCTCTCACGACCATTTCCTCGCCCTTCTTAATCCAATCAATACACACATCAACACACAAATACATGATTTCACACCAACAGAAAGAGGGCAGCCACTGCTGCCCATATTTCTCCCAAAAATTTTATCAATTCGGTCCCATGTTTGAGACCTGATCTAACGCCCATTCCCGGCCTTTATCATCTCAAGCATGCGCATTTTAATGCCACTTCCACACAAACAGCCCACTTCAGTTCTCGGGGCAGTCACGCCATCCCAAAATCCCAAGAAAATTCCCACACCCGGTCCCATGTTTCGGGACCGCATCAACCTGGCCACGGCCTCAAACTAACCAAACATCGTAAACCCTTAAAAATGGGAATAAAACACAAGTAGGGAGAAAATCCACCTCTTGAGTTGTCAAAAACTCGAGAAACTCCGGGTCCACGCGTGAGCTCGCTCCGTAGAACGCTTCCCCTCTTGTCTGGTCAAATCCAACGGTCCATCATGGCAGATTTCAGAGAGAGTCGAGACTCTCTCTCAGAATCACCATTTTGGTCCTCCACGCTACTGCATCTCCACTCATTGAAAGTCACGTTTTGGCTTGTTTAAAATGGGAGAGACGAAGACTATTCTCTAATTCCAAGATCTAAATTTCATTAATATTCCAAAAAATTGACATTTATGTCCCTTTTCTCGTATTTGATATTCCACTACTCCTACCACCCATTTCATCATTTCTACCATACTCACTTATGGTACATGAGTACATGCTATATGTGCCTTTCGTCACATCGAAAATCGTTGTACGGCACCCGAAACGCGATGCCCGAAAAACGTGGCCGATCCGACCGTTCTTAAAGAAATCGCGAAATTTACGCGGCTAACTAGATTTCATGAGACGATTCCAACGGTGCAATCCGTTTCGTCATCTGAGATCTAGGGAATTAATTATGGATTTTTAACCGTAATTATAATTTTGTAATCAAAATTACGATTTTGCCCTTATTCCATAATTTGGAATTTCTCGGGTCTTACAATTATCAAGTGCAAAACCTAATAAATTAACGTAAAATATCAATGAGTCAACGTTAAAAATTAATTTAATTAATTTGAAACCTACGAGCTCCATTAAGGGTCCAATAAAATGGTTATGTGATGGCCCTAACGGATAAACACGACCGATTTTATTGGATTATATCTAACATACTTCAAATTTTTGAATGAGGTTTTATGACCTAACGCCGATAACACTGAATATTAAAGATAAATTTGAAATTAAATTAATGGTTATTACATTTAATTCTAGTAACACACAATCATTTCACGAGACTCATAGTGTTATTGAAAGTCTAAAGTTTATTGAAACAAAGTTTTGATTGATGCATGTCTCGTGTTATTTGATAAATTTTTCGATCAATTTTCCATGGATAGTGACTTGTTGGCACATGTCTAGGAAAGTCCTAAGTTACAAAGGCGATAAGAGCCAAGGTAAAGAGTTTTTCGTAGGGACCACAGGACTTACCGACTTACCTTAGTGACTTTCTTGTATTAACATAGAAACTCACTATCACATGTTACTATTTGGAAAGCCTTATGAGCTGACTCAGGGACACTTTTTGTATCATGTTCAAAATATTAGTTTGTTATAAATATCTTGGGCTCAACGAAGTATTTATAATGGAAACTAGAATATTGTTGCAATATATAAACCTACTTATTGGTATATTTTTTGATTGCGTGTTTTTTTTTTTTTAAATTTCAGAAAATGACATCCTTTAATCCTCTAGTTACACTTTTAAGTAAAAAAACCATTGAATGGAAGTAGTTACGACCTATGGAAAACCGATCTTTACATTGTCCTTGTTTTTTTTAGAGAATCGAATTTATTACAACTGTAACACCCGAAATATACCAAATGCCAAAGATGCTATGATTATGATAATTAATTTTTCAGAATTAAATACAAAATGTGAAACTGAGAACCCGAAGTCATAAGGGCAATTTGTAATTTGTCAAACCGGGACACAAAAGTCATAAGATAAAAAGATGTGAGGCTATTATAGAAATAACATAACTTGTGGAGCAAATAGAAAAGAGTTGAAGGACCAAAGTGTAATAAAATGAAACTTAAGTCAAAAGAATGCATTTTTGTGGCCAAACATGGTTTTTAACTCCAATGAGGATAAGACCAAATTGGTCTCTATTTTGGGCATTTTGGAGGTCTGTCGCAAAGCGGAGAAGAAGAAGAGAAGAAGAAGAGGAAGCCAAGAAAGGTTTGGATACTAGTTTGATTTGCTATGGTTTTGCTTTGAATTTGCTTGGGTTTGTAATGATTTTAGCTTGTTCCATTTCTGTAGGTTTAGTTAGGAATCTATCTCTAACCCTAGATTACTTGAAAGGTTGGTACACTTATTTTCCATAAGATTTATAAGGCTTTGTGGCGGATTCTTGGTTTATGGTATATGGATATATGAAGTTAACCTAACTTACAAGTATTTGGTCTAGGGGATTTGGAAAAGCCCCTAATTAATCTCTATGTTCGGGTTTTGCTGGGTTAGAATATGTAAAACCCAGAAATTTCACTCTAGAATAAGGCAAAATCGTAATTTTGATTACAAATTATAATTATAGCAAAGCCCAATTAATTCCTCAGATCTCGTATGACGAAACGGATTGCACCGCTGAACTGCCTTCGCGAAATCTAGTTAGCACGTAAAATTTCGCGAATTTGCCGAGACAATGGAGTCAACATCGCTGAGGCATCGTTGCCGTGTCAGAATCGATTTTCAGCGCGAAGAAAGGCACATATAGCATGTACTCACGCATCATAAATGAAATGGTAAATTACGAAAATGGATGACCGAGGTAGTGCCGAATGTCAAAACTCTAGTTAAGAAAATTAATCAATTAAATGAGATTAAGTGAACTAGAAGACAAAAAGGCTACGCGTGGCCTTCTTCTTCAAATTGGAAAGCAAGAGAAATGACGGAAGGCAGGGAGGTCCAGTAGCACTTAATTCATTTTAGAGAGAGAAGCTTAAGCTTCTCTCTAGACGCTACAGATCCAATCGCTTCTGCTAGCTTCTGCAAAGAGAGGGAGAACGCCTACGCTGAGCAGCTACGCTGCGGACCCCGGGTTTGCGAAGCTTTTGACAACTCCAAGAGGTAGGATTTTCCTACGAAGTTTTATTCCCATTTTTAAGGGTTTTTCGATGTTTTTAAGTAATTGAGGTCGCGAGGTTGGCTTGATCGGTCCCAAAACATGGGACCGACCGTGGAATTTATTTGGGATTTCTCGTGGTCGTGGATCGCTCCATGGATGTTAGGGCGTTTCGTGCTGTGGACGGGTGTTAATTTGCATTAAATGCTTGCTTGATATGCTTGGGCCGGAATGGTCAGGATTGCGGGTTCACTCAAGTGAACCTAAGAGCCAGGATTTTCCAGAATAGTAAACTAGGTTTCACTATTCTCGCATAGTGTTCTAAAAATATATTTTTATGAAAGACGTGTTACGAAAGATTTAAATTAAATTACTCGTGTATGATCATTTAGCCCAAGGAGCTTAATTTTGATATGTATTTTAAAGTTTTATGTAAATATATTCATGTATATATATTTGCATGTGATTTAGACTGAATTGGAACTGGCATACATGCATTCCATATGCACTGGAACATCCTAGGAATATAGGAATGAGTGCATGAGATGAGTCTAGAGAAACAATGTAAGACCCGAGAAATTCCAATTTCTGGAATAAGGGTAAAATCGTAATTTTGATTACAAAATTGTAATTTCGGTTAAAAACTGTACTAATTTAGATCTCGATGACAAACGATTGCACCGTTGGAATCGTCTCGCGAAATCTAGTTAGCACGCAAAATTTCATAATTTCGAGACGTTTAATCGACACACGCTTTTCGAGGCACGCGCTTCGTACCGTGAATCGGCTTTGATGAGACGAAGCCACATATAACATGTACTCATGTACCAAGGCTGTGATGGTATAAACGATGCGAAAATGGATATCAAATAGTGCCGAATATCAAATCGAGAAAGATAGGACATAAGCCAGCCATTTTTGTAAATGTTTAAGTGACTAAAGATCTAAATAGTGCACATGACCCATCTTCCCCAAATTAAACAAGAGGCAAAACGTGAGGAGATCCAGCAGCTTGCTGACACGAAAATGGTGGTCTTGCAGAGAGAAGCACCTCCTTCCCAGTTATCTCGCAATCCGACCGCTGACTAACTTCTACAGAAAACGCTCTACGCAGAAAGGTGCTACGCGTGACCCCGAATGCGTAGTTTTTTGACAACCCAAGAGGTAGGATTTTCTTCCTACTTGGCGTTTTATTCCCATTTTTAAGGGGCTTTCGGCGTTTCGGTTGGTTTGAGGCCGTGAGGGGCGGTTTGATCGGTCCCAAAACATGGGACCGAATTGTTAGAAATTCTTGGGGATTTTCTCATCATCCGTGGCTGCCCAGAAAATTAGGGGCTGTTTGGGTCTCTTAAATTCCAGAATTTTTACTTTAAATCATGTATTTCTATGGAAAATGAATGGTCAGGATCGGTCCAAAACACTGACCAAATAGTAGGAATTGAGATTCTTTAATGGGCCCGTGATACCCGTAAATTGTGGGCTGTTATATGGAGTTTATGCATTAAATTTATTTAGGTGAGTATAAGATAGAAAACGGTAAGAAATTTGCCCAAAAAGTGAAACCGAGATCGACAAGGGTCGCCTGACCCACTCGTTGATACGGACCGTTAAAACAAATTCCTGCTTCAGTGAAATGGATAAGAATTGGTCCATGTGTTGTGTGCTTGAAATGGTATGAAATGAATGGCTTGAGTTGTGGAATTAAATAGGTTAATACATTATTTTAATGTGTGTTAGTACAAATGACACAATTACATGGAATTAAATTGTGTTTGTAGCCATTTGTTGATTTTAAAATGTTACCTACAAGCTTTATGTATTAATACGAGGTCACAATTATGTGGAATATAATTGTGTGTGTGTAGGTCATTGGAGATGAGTTTGATCATTAGCCCAAGTGAGCTAATTTTTGATGTGATATATGAGTTGTATAATTACATAACATGATTGTGTGATTTGATTTATGAAAGTATATTCATGTTTATATATTCAGATGTGTTGTATGAATTATTGAAATGACATCATATCGCATTTCATATGCACCGGGGTATCCTAGAGAGACAGGAGTTAGTGCATGGTATGTTTTTCAGAGAAGACTTAATGAGGATAGCTCCAAAATGTTAATTATCTGAGGGTAGTCCATTAAACTTAAAATATCAATCGCCCGCCTGAGCGCCCAATCTGATATTCACCTGAGGGTAGTCCACAACACATATATATCAAATCGCCGGAGCGGTCCAATTGATATATATACACGGAGGGCTGTCCAGAACTCAATAAAATAATAATTTCATACAAGGCTTAGGCGAGCGTGAGAGAGTCACAGGACCTCCTGGATCTCGAGTTGGTCATGCAGACATTCAAGCAGGATCATGGCATTCGCTTCGAACGCGGTGTTTAAATTGGAACATTGCACCGCACTTAGTGGTGAGCAGCCCACTTAGGTGATTCTCCTATCGAGCTTTAGCTCACCCCGCCGTGGATCCCCTTTACGTAGTACCGGAGTGTATGGCGAGACGCCGGTCCGGGAGAGGTCGAAGCAGAAGAAAGCCTAATGTGGCTTTGTTGATGTTTATATGTATTAGAATGCTTCTCATTTTAATATATGTGTTGTATAAGAGTAAATCATTAACTTGCATTATGGATATAGTCAGGAATATTGTAAGATATAACCGTTTGATATAGTGATTAGTATTATTTTGGGCCCAAGAGCGCCAGCTTTAGGAATCAGTGATTGATGTCGGGACAGTTTTATGAAGATTTTGTATCTGGGCAGAGCTCCCTGCACAGCTGAGACTTCGCCCGATTGCGGAAAATGTCAGCCACCACATTCACGAGTATTCCGCGTTGACGGGTAGTCAACGGACCCCCGGGTTTTGGGGCGCAATTGCATCGTAGCCAGGTATACGAGTACCTGTGGAGCCCTGCCTGGTATCCATCAACACTAGGTGGTTTGATGTGGAGTATAGGTACATGGAAACCTATAGATAGAAAATTTGGGCTTAGGCCATGGAATGTGTAAAAACATCACCACTAGTGTGGTTTGATGCTGAGCTTAGGCATGAGATTACCTGTATAAATCACGGGACAAAACTAGACACTACGTGCACGTGTGTTGATGTGTTTTGTGTGTGATTGGATGAATTAATGTGTGAACATGTTGGATTGATCATGTGTTGTGTTTGATTGTGTGTGTTTAGTGGATAGCACTTAGGACAAATAAACTAAAATGTCAACACTAGGATTAGTGAGAACAAGTTGGTTGAAAATTTTGGTAAAATGGTCCGTAATGTGTCCGACAAACAGCCTCCAGCTGACAAGATTAGGCGTAATTTTGTGGAAAATCAGAAAATTATTTCAGTTTTTGCACAAGATAAATAACCAAAAATTTCACAAAGCAAATTTTCGCAGTACGAAGGCTACTCGATGAAAAAAAATGACGATGAAAATAATTTTTCTAAGATTTACAAGTGGTACAATTGAAGAAAATTGCAAAATAAATTTTTTAAAATTTATTTGAGTGTCCAAAAATGAAAAAATTAATAATAATTTAGTGATTTTCCTGTACTGAAATAATCGAAAAAAAAAAAAATAATAATAATAATAATAAGAAAAAAATTTGGTGCAGACTCGAAATGGGCCACGCCCATCGAGCCAGAGGCGCCGGGCGTGTGGCCGAGCAGGCGTGCCGGGCGCGCAGAGGCGCGCGCCGCGGCCGGGCGTGCCGGGCGTCAAGAGCGCAGGCGCGCAGCCAGCCACGGGCGTGGAGCGCAGCAGCACGGCAGGGCGTGCACGGCAAAGCACAGCAGCGCCGGGCGTGGAGCGGCGTGCGAGGCGCGGCGCTGGGCCGGGCGTAATGCGCGCGGCCCGGCGTACCGGGCGTCTGTCGGCTGGTCGTGCACCCTATGGCACCGCCCATTTTTTGATTCGCTTGACTGCTTTTTTCCCTGAGTCACCAAATGAACACTGTTCATTGTAAAATAAAATTTTTTCGAAAAAAAAAAATTTATTATTAAATTCAAATAAAATCAAATAAAATCAAATAAATTTTGATAAAATTTTCGAAAAATAAAATTTTCAAAAATAAAATTTTTGAAAAAAATTTTTTGTTGAAAACAATATTTTAAACGCGAAATGATTGCAGAGATATACACTCTAGTTATAAAAAGGATTAGTGTCCCTGGTCAGGTTGCTTTTGTAGATACTGTAGATGATTTAATCACCATTTGAAATGGTGATTACGCTTGCATTATGCATTTAAAATTATATGCATGATGTAATGCGTATAGGAAAAGGGTGAATGCTAAGGTTAGGGATTTTGACCTTAGGGATTTGGGTACTGAAATGAACAAGAAAGTTAAGAACCTTATTGAATAAAACGAACTAAGTGGTTGGAATTTAGCACCACATAGGAAATGGACGGGACAGTTCATGGTTGTCAAGTCTATTGGCATGTGCATTGCTAGTCAGACTGAAATGAAAGTTAGATGACTCTTGTTGCCATGTTAATCGTAAATGGCTAGAGGTCGAGGACGAGAATCTACTGGTACAAAAGTCGCACAACTGCTTGATTAGCGACTTTGCCGAGGCCGTAGGTATTACAAATGAATGCTATAGCACAAAGCCAGTATAGCGCTTAGATAAGAAGATCCTAGTCTTCAGAGGTTTAGGCTATCATCTCGACATTCATAGGGGAAAGATCCGACGG
Source organism: Tetrastigma voinierianum (assembly GCA_016808115.1). NCBI lineage: Eukaryota > Viridiplantae > Streptophyta > Magnoliopsida > Vitales > Vitaceae > Tetrastigma > Tetrastigma voinierianum. The sequence goes on along the minus strand of JAEQBH010006547.1, from coordinate 77,722 downwards.
TGGTATACCATAGGTCTACGCAGACGAGAAAGTGTTAGAGGCTACAGATACCTCCGACGCGACCGATTAGACTTAGCTGCTCTAGCTAGAGAATGAGGCCCAAATATGGTGGACTGGGCAAAGGACTCTAGAGACCTTAGAGGAGTTGCTAGACAAGGTAAATTCTCCCCTAGGGATTAGTATGCAGAATAGTGATCTATATGTCGAGGTTGGCGAAGTTAGAGATCTCTGGACTCTACTCACTGGGTAATGAGGATCTCTGACATGTCAAAGTTCAAAGTCATCCTCGGATGGATTACCGAGCGCTTACTGTGCTGTTACCGACAGGTGAGCGTAGGGAGAGTTACCGGCCACACGCAGGATCTACTGCAGGTTGTACTGTGGGGGCAAGTACCCATTTTCACCTTGACAAGATAAGGCGCTCAAAATGTCAAGGATCTGACTCGGGTTACTAGCTTAGCCCACCCTAGAGGACAAGGAGAGGTCATACTTGGATCTACCTCGAGTAGTGTGCGAATATGTGGATGTTTTTCCAGATGAGCTACCTGGACTACCTCCACCTAGGGATGTAGACTTCGGTACTGAGTTACACCCGGGTATTTCACCCATCTCTATGACTCCTCATAGACGGCACCTACTGAAATCAAGAGGAACTCAGAGTCCAGTTACAAGAGCTATTGGACAAGGGGTTTATCAAACCGAGCACTTCACCATGGGGCGCTCCGGTTCTAATTGCGAAGAAGAAGGGCAAGACCCTTCGACTGTGCATTGATTATAGGCAGTGGAACAGGGTTATGATCCCGAATCGGTACCCATTACCGAGGATTGATGATTTATTTGACCAGTTGAGAGGAGTGCGAGTCTACTCCAAGATAAGCATTCGCACTGGCTACCATCAGCTGAGGGTTAGGGAGACAGATATCCCTAAGACAGCGTTTAGGACGCGCTATGGGCACTTTGAGTTTAGGGTGATGCCTTTTGGATTAATGAATGCGCCAACGGCATTCATGGACCTCATGCATAGGGTGTTCCAACCTTATCTAGATCATTTGTCGTAGTCTTCGTGGATGACATCTTCGACCTACTCCTACCGGAGGGAGCATGAGTATCACTTGGAGGATTGTTTCATGTACCGCTAAGAGACCATCGCTTGTACGCTAAGTTCGCCAAGCAAGAGCTTGCCATCGGTGCGAGGTTTCGGGACGGGTGTTAGCATCGAGTGTCACGACCCAGAGCAGCCGAGGCGTGATGAGTCGAGAGATCGAATGCCAATCCTCGCAGATACGTAGTTTCTAGGATTACCGGATATTAGCTGACACTGCTGGTGAATGGGTCGGTTGTCCATTCGATTCGGATCGTGACTTCGCCACGGATACGGACTCCATGGCCGGGACAGCCCCGACCATGTGAGAGAGATTGGAGGATATTTTGGAACACCTGTGGATACGGTGCTGGTAACAAGAGGAGGATCAGCCTTTCTCCTAGTTCGGGGAAGAAAGGGTAAGACTTCGTCGCACTAGTTTCGTGACTGGGGCCGTGATTGAGCATGAGTGACTCGACGCCTCTAGAGACAGTGGATCCCAAGACTTCGGGACAATGCAATCCCGGGGCTAGCCGGGCGACGTGAGAGTATAGCTTCATTCCTCCACACCCTAGTAAGGGTTAGGAGGAACTAGTTTCGCTCGTGCCATACAAGCACTCTGCGAACACCCATAGACCAGAGGGCCAAAGTGTGGGTCAAAGTCAGTGATAGATCAGTATTACGCAAAGAGAAGCCGTAGCGGACTCCAAAGGCACAGAGGGCTGCGATGCCCAGTTTATACATGTTGGACAACCATCGGGTTGTCGCACTGAGACTCCAGGCCGGGTTGTCATACTGACACGACATTTGATTTCCGCCTGGAGGTTACTACCAGATAGCCGTGCAGAGATGTTCTTCCTAGGATGTAGGTGAGAGTCAGAATTCGATAAGCTCCGGGATTATGAGTGAGAAATCTCTGAGATTCTGCTCATGGTGAGAATCCTGGAGTTGTGGGTGCAAAAGAACCGTGGAGATATCCGAAATTCTATGTGAATGGAAGAGGCTCGAAATGTAAGCCGAAGAGTTATATAATCGAGATGAAAACACACGAACATGGTAATCAATGCCAGCACTTAGAGTCGAAAGTGATGTGGAGTCGGGGTGACTCGAGGTTTGACACCCCATTGAAATTGCATGGGTGTTGCTGGAGCTGGCAAGGGCTCGGTGAATGGATGTCATGCATGGCATGAATCGGCTGATGTTCATTGGATTGTCGCTGATCAGACTCGAGAGGTTAGTGTTTACACAATTCAAGCAAGGGTCAGGGTAGTGGTTACGGTGTATGGATTACATACGGGTGTTGGGAGGGCATACGCGAACATGTGTCCCGGATCATAAGGGTAGAGGATTAATTGCCTCTAGTGGAATTCGCCTACAACAACAGTTATCAGGCGAGTATACTGATGGCACCGTATGAGGCATTGTACGAGGCCATGTAAACATCATAGTCGACCAGGTGGGAGAGAATTCCATCATCGGTCCCGACCGATTAGAGACACCTCCGAGAAGTAGCTTGATACGATAGCGTCTTCACTCGCCAGTCACAGAGAGCTAAGGATGTACGACGCCGTAATCTTCTTTAGAGTTCGAGGTTGGTGATCACGTAGCCTCGAAGGTGATTCCTAAGAGAGGAGTGGTCAGTTCCGGTAAGCGTGCTATCGCGAGATTCATTGACCTTTCAGATACTCGATGATAGGCACCGGTAGCGGACGGTTGGCTTTACCGCCCAAAGATGATAGGTGTCCACGAGGTATTTCACGCTCCATGTCTCTAAGTATACCCGCATCCAGCTCATGTGGTGATCGGGGACATTGAGGCTGACACGGATAGACCTCGAGGAAGGACCGCGGTGCATTGGTTGATAGTTCGTGGATCGCCTTGCGACGCAAAACCGTGAGGCTAGTGAGAGTACTATGGAGGCACTATGGAGTGGAGGAGTCCACGTGGGAGCGCGAGGACACGATGCGGGCCATCTATCCCTTCTTATTTAGGGATGAAGGTACGTGGTTTAGTCGTTTAAGATTTAAATGGCTAGTTACATGCATGAGAGAGCGCGCGTTGCATATGCATGAAGGATCCCGACCCGGATTAACCTCATGAACCGAGGGGACCTCCCGGCACTCCAACAGATATAGAAACTTTTCCTTAAAACCATAAATTAAAATCCGCGGAGCGAACCCTTACAATTCTCTTCACATATCTTTTAAAAATAATGCGGAAGCGGTTGCTAAAAAAATTTCTTTTTCTTTTCTTTCCAACACTTAGGATTTTCAAAATCGCGAGTTTCCTCCGTTTTTCTGACTCTCTCCAAATTTACAAAACCCGATGAAAACATTTAAAACACTTCAACCCAATTCATCAACTTCCTATATTAGGACTCGTCCACAACTCAATCAACACAATATATACCATATACATTTATTCATTTCAATCATCAAAACATTCAAAACTTCTTCATGCACAGTTTTAAAAACTGGGTCGAGCCACATACGACCGCCAAGTAGTTCCTTTTCAAAATATATCCATATATGCATATATACATGACAAATTATTTGACATATAAAATATGCAAGCCATTTATACAATGCGCTCACATGCGCTGCCTCCTCGATGGCTCGACTCCACGCACGAGGATACTCTACCGCTCACCCGCTCCTAACCCGAAAATGTTTTTGAAACATACGGAAAAGGAATGAGCTAAACGAGCCTGAGTGTACATTTTCATTTATATAACATTTTCGCACATATCAAAATAATACATACTTATACAATTAAAATCCATTTATACATTAAACATTTATGCCTTAAACTTTCTTTCCATAAATATCGATACCATTAAAATCGGGCTTTATGCTTTAAACATTTATACCTTAAACTTTCTCTCTACAAATACTTATGTATTTAAAATCCATTATGCTTTAATAATTTATGTTTTGAACTTTCTTTCCATAAATACTTATGCATTTAAAATCCATTTATGCTTTAAGCATTATGCCTTAAACTCTTCATTTCCTCTTCATTCTTTCGATGGAACCCAAATAAAACACCTAAACAAGCCTGGCAATCGACGGTGAGGGATACCACATTCCAAATATAACCACTACACGTCAAGGAGAAACTCACGCTTGCATAGGTCCCAAAATTACAGCACTTTATCACGTGTAAGGATATTACTCCAGACACCTATTTCCCTCTCCCCGCTTAGTAACCTATAACTTTACTCCCCAAATCCTTACACGCTTAAAGTACTTCTACCGATATCGCCATAATACCATAGGCTTCTAGGTAATCCATCAGTAAAACATTTCTTCAAATACATTTGTAAACACATTTAAATCCTTTACTTGATCATTAAAACACATATGCATTCTTTACACATCTTAAAACTTTCATAATACTCAACATATGCATACATATTTCATATACAGCTGTATAAATACATTTATATCCTTTCCTTATCATTAAACACATATGCATTTCTTCACACATTTTAAAACTTTCATAACACTTTATCATATGCAGACATATAAATATATATATTGATGCAAGATAAAACATTTCCATATGCCTTAACATACATAAACATTTCCATTAAACTTTCACGATGCAAAGTCGACCGACGGATGATCTAAGTTTAGGTAAGTCAAAATATGGCTCGGGGTAGTTTTTGGGCCAAATAGGTTATGGACGAATTTGGAGATTTCTAAGTTAAGAAAGGTGAATTTATGGTATATAAGGGAAAAGGGTATTTTAGGAAGGTTTTGTAGTATGAAACAAGATTTGGAAAGTTTTAGTCGAGGTTGAAAATATGATTATGGAAAGTTTAGGAGAAAAGATGAGATGGTGATGGAAAGTGTATTTGCACAAGAGTGGTTACTTACCGGGTTAATGAAACGATCCACACAAGATAGATGATGGAGGAAGGCGCCACAACTGAACTATGGATCTGGATTGGATAAGCCTACAAAGACTTCGCCACCAAGGAATCCACCTAGGTATGAGAAGCCACGAAACTGCCTACAATCACCAAGAGATAAGAGAACAAGAGAGAACTCTTAAAAGAGAAATCTGAAAATATTATTAAACTTGAACTGATTATCAAAAGACTACATTATGGGGTATATATAGCCTCATACTTTCTAAATCAAAAAAGCAACTTCTACTTAACTAGGAAAAGAAACTTAAATTACAAAAGCAACTCCTAAAAGAAAACTTTCTAAAATAAATACAAAGAAACTTTCTAAAATAAACAAAGCAAATCTTCCTAAAATAAATAAAGCAAACTTTCTAAAATAAATAAAGCAAATCTTAGTAAAAATTAAATAAAGCAAACTTTCTTAAAATTATATAGCTCCACATCGTGGGTTTGTCCAAGTCCGACCACGTTTTTTGCCTTCCAAGGCCCAAATGATATCCAAAGGAGTTTTCAGATGTATTCACGCGTCTCGAATCCCTCTAATCCAATTCTTCCGCTTCACTCAGGCTGAATTCCCAATGTTCGGTGTGTTTATAGAAGCTCCGTGATCAATCCCCCATATAGCCGAAAAAGACTTGCCTCAAGTCTTCACCGTGATAAGCCCTCGTCCTTAACATTGAACATTGGAGAAATTTCATATTCGTCTCGCAACCGCAACTCAGTGCATTCTCTCCACTTTCTTATAATCTGAATGCCATCTACCTGGGCTCGAGCTTCCAAACTTTCCCGGGTGGAACCTATCCTTGCGAAGATGTACCCAACCATCTTTCAATAACCTCAAACTCAACATACTTACGACATTCATTTGCTTGGTTCCACATATTTGGCATTCTTCTTCAATCTTCGCTTAACTTCTTCATGCAACTTCTTTTGATCTCTTTCGCTCTAACTTCAAAGTGATCACCAAATTGTTGAATAGTCGGATGGGGTGCTAATTCATGGGTCCAATCTGGTCAGAAGTCCATAGACTACCTCAAATGGGCTTTTCCCAACAGCTCTATGCATGGACCTATTGTAGGCAACTCAATTTGGGGTAGACCAAATCCCATTGTTTCACGTTCTTTCCCACACAGTCTTCTAGCAAATTTCCTGCTTTCTCTATTAGTAACTCGCTCGACCATCAGTTTGAGGGTGATAAGAGGCCAAAACAAGTAGTAAGTCCCGCTTTTCTCCTTACGTAGTTCTCCAAAAGTGACTAAGAAACTTAGAGTCTCGATCTGAAACCATAGTCTTGGGAATACCATGTAGACGTTATCAATCTCTTTTGAAGTACAAGTCGGCAACATGCGAAGCATCATTAATTTTGTCGCATGGTACAAAGTGAGCCATCTTTGAAAACTCGCAACGACCACCGACCGAATCTTTGTTTCTTTGTGTTCTAGGTAATCCCAAAACAAAATCCAAGCTTACTCTCCTCCCATGGCAGTATTTGAATTGGCAATGGTGTATATACTCCGCATTAATTGATGAGTTTACCATCATGCACACAACACACTTCTTGACAAATCTAGCAATGTCTTTCTCTAGCTTAGGCCAAAAGAAGTTTGCCTTCACTAGAGCTAAGGTTTTTGCTTCACCAAAGTGTCCTCCTAATGTTCCACCATGCAACTCATCTAGAATACTCAATCTCAAGGAACAAGATGGGATGCATAGAGTGCTCTTTAAAGAGAAAAACCGTCCATCCCTACAAAACTTTGAAAGGCTCTGTCGGGCGCATACCTTCCATATTTCCACCAAAATCAAGATCCTCCTCAGATAGTTCTTTCCAACACACGAATCCAACTACTTGACTTGCATGGAAGTCACTAGGCATGTCTCCTAATTAGCGTAATCCAACAACGTTATGAACACCCGCTTATGCTTGATTGCAGTTGCACGCTTGTAAGAATTCCACCCATGTCGATGTCTTCTCGAGTCCAACTCACAGGCCGGTGGTCGATGAATCTTTAAGGTTTCATGATCCGAGAAAAGCACAAATGGCTTGTAAAGCAAGTATTGACTCCAATGAAATAAAGCCTATAGATAGCATAAACCTCTTGTCAGAAGTGAGTAATTTCCTTTGGCTTCATTTAACTTCTCACTAAAGAAAGCGATAGTCTTCCTCGACTATGACAAAGACTAATCCCAATCAGATGATCACACTCTACTAAGAAGACTGAAAGCTGAAATCGTAAACCAAACATGGGGCTTCGCCATTTCTTCTTAATCAACTCGAAGCTTTCTTCGCAATACTAGTCCACTTGAATTTGTCTCCCTTTACATTCACATAGAGCCATTATAAAGAGCTAAATCCACCGAATAAATCTCCTATAAAAAGAGACTAGCCCATGAAAACTTCTCATCATGGATCAGCTGAGTCGCCATTCAGAATCGCCTCTATCTTCGCTCTATCCATCTCAATTCCATCTTTAGTAACCACATAACTTAGCAAATATGATTCTTGTCGCAAGATAGAAGTCACACTTTTCAAGTTGACAAATAATCGCGTTCCCTTCAGATAGAGAATTAAATCATTTGTACTGCTCCAAGTGCTCCATCGAATTTTTGCTATGCATCAAAATATCATCAAAGCATACCACCACGCCAAATATAACGAGACGTTTAAGGATATGATCTGGTAAAAACCTCATAAGCAACAAAGGCTGGATAGTCCAAATGGCATCACCATCCACCATGAGTCCATCTCGAAGCTCAGCGCCGCCTTCCATTCATCTCCTTCCCTACACTAATTATTGTATCCAATTCTCAAATCAATCTTCAAAAGACGGACGCACCATAAAAGTTGATCCAAAGAAATCATCGAGTCTTGGAATGGGAAATCGATATTCAATAGTAATCCAAGCCGACTGGGTCCTACTATCAACACACACATCCTCCAAGATCCATCCTTCTTGGTACTAGCAGTAAGGTGAACCGCACAAGGGCTCTACTCTCTCGATCAAGCCCTCAGTCGAAAGCAACTCATCAACTTCACTTGCAAGCTTCCTCGCCCTTAGACTCATCCTATAAACGCTTATCAAGTAAAATGTAACCCGGTACGAGGTCTATTTGATGTTGAATATCTCTCTATAGGGGCAACCTATGTGGAATTCCTCAGGTACTGCTATCAACAAATTTCCGATCAGCTTCTACTTCTTTCGGGATCTCCTTCTCACTTTCTAGCTTCTTCAATAGCAACCAAGGCCGCCATCAACAAGATCCGAATCTCAGATCCTCGATTTCTTTCTCCAACTCCGGATTTTGACAACAGCACTCAGCTCTACTGCCTCGGGAGGTCGGAGCAATTGCCTAGCTTCAACTGCCAAGACAATTTAGGCCATCCTCGCGAATGTGTAAGGTTCTCAAGTTTACCATAAATGACCTTCCGCCATCATATTGCCACGCCTCCCAAGCAGCAAGTGACAAACATCCATCGGAACAACATCACACCATGCCCGTCCCGTAGTGCTTTCCAATTGTAAAGAGACAAGGCACCTATGCTTTACCTTGATATCACTACCCTCTCAAGCCGCCTAAGTTTATAGGGTTTCCCCATGTGATCCATCTCAAATCAAGCCAGACCATCTCCAAGGAAACACACACCCTCGAAGCTCCTACCACACAACCAAACAAACCCCGTCCTTAGATGTGCACTTCAGGTGAAAGACATTGGACCGCAACCACTCCCTCCTCACTAGCAAATGCCCCTATCTTGGGCGACTCCTTTCAACAACTAAGGAAGTCCCATGGCTCCAGCATAGTAAGCTCATCCTTATCTTCATGGTCAGATTCAATTACTCCTTCGACGCCTTCTTCCTCAAATTTTCATATTCTTCAACTAGGCCACTGGTCTGCTAGGACATTCAAGCTATATGCCCAACCGTGGCATTTAAAGCACCGCCTTTGACTTAGAGGTAGACTTCACGTGCTTCTGTGCACTTTAACCTTTTACTTGGAGGTTTAAGGGTGGTTTTAGCACTACTAGGGACCCTTTGAAGTCGAATTTTGATAAATCTTCTTTAATCCGATGGTAGTAAACCCATACTTGTTTAGAGCCTCAACTTTTAAGGCAAGCTTCATCACATCTTCAAAGAGTATTATATGGTCGTAATCGGTCAATATGAAATTTCGAACCTCAAACCAAAGACGTAGCTGGCCATGGACTCCATTCCTCGCCCCAAAGTCTCCTTGATCATCAAATTTTCTAAACTCAGCCTGAATACCCTCCCACAAACAGATGCCTCGCCGCTTCAAATTCCGACTTTGAGGAAGATATCTTGGCGATATGGAAGGGAAGATACTTTTATTCTTCTTCATCTTTCCCAAGTTTCAATCTTCTTCGGCTTATCTCTCACGCTGCCTCTTAAATTTTCTCCCCACCAAAAAGAAGCATTTCATGATCTTGATAGCCACCAACTTCACCTTCCTTTTTGCTTCTGGGGATCGCAATATTCAAAGACACGTCGACTATATTGCCAATCCAAGAAGTCATCAAGATGCATTCTTCCCTTCAAATTCTGGAATATCAAACTTGATTGAATCTGAACTTTCATCATTATTACGCTTCATAGTAATCATCATCGCGGGCATCGATCTTCATACCTTCCTCCATAATCATAATTCTTTTGAATGTTTGTCTTTAGGCTTCGCGCTCAAGTAATCTCGAACTTGGCAGCGCAGCAGCTCCCTCATTGAAACCATCACCTCACCTTCCATGAAGGCCCACCTTATTAGATCATCACCATTGAGTAATATCCTTTGTAGACGCTGAACCATAAATTCAAGATCAATGCGCTTGCAATGTGATCGGGAGAACCACTGAACCATGATTGTGGACTCTTGTCTCTGAACCAAGAATACTCTTTTAGCTTATGATCGCCCATCAACTTTCGAAGCTCATACCGCCACTTCGATGCAAAGTCGGGACCGTGATGGATGATCTAGAAGTTTAGGTAAGTCAAAATATGGGCCTGGGTGTTTTTGGGGCCATTAGGTTAAGTAATTTAATTTTGAGATTTCGTTACAAAGGTGAATTATATATAGTATGCAGAAAAGGGGTATTTTAGAATAGTTTTGGTAGTGTTAACAAGATTTGGAAAGTTCTGGGTCGAGGCTGAAATACATTATGGAAAGTTTAGAGAAAAGATGAGATGGTGGATGAAAGTAGAGCTCGCGACAAGAGTGGTTACTACTCGGTTAATGAAACCATCCACACAAGATAGATGACGAGGAAGGCGCCTTACCAATCAACTATGGATCTGGTTGATAAGCTTCCACAAAGACTTCGCCTACCAAGGAATCCACCTAGGTATGAGAAGCCACGAACTCGGGTCCCAAGGGAATTCAAATTCCAAGAGACAAGAGAACAAGAGAGAACTCTTAAAGAGAAATCGAAAATATTATTAAACTTGAACTCCATTGTCAAAAGATCACACAGTGGGGTATATAGCCTCATACTTTCTAAATCAAAAGCAACTTACTTTAACTAGAAAAGAAACTTTTCTAAATTACAAAAGCAACCCCTAAAAGAAAACTTTCTAAAATAAACATGCTAGAAACTTTCTCAAAATAAACAAAGCAAATCTTCCTGAAAATAAATAAACAAACTTTCTAAAATAATAAAGGTAATCTAGTAAAAATAAATAAAGCAAACTTTTCTAAAATTAATATGGCGCCCACATCGTGGTTTGTCCAAGTTCGACTAATGTTTTTTTTTTGCCTCCATGCCCAAATGAGGTCCAAAAGGAGTTTTCATATATATTCAATGCCTCGACCTCCCAATCCAATTTTCAATAATTGGGGGTAATGAATCTCAATGTTCTATGGTGTTTATAGAAGCTCTCAGATCACTTAACATTAAAACCATTCACTTTTAAAAACCCATTTCTTTTTTCAAAATATCATTTTCACTACGCTCCACCGCTCAACTCCGGGCGACCCCGCCAGCTCCCGCTCCTCTGGCCCGATAGTCCTCACCTTTTCCAAGAAAATCACAATTACACATTAACCATAATTCCATTTAATCCACCATAAACACTATTCCTATATTCTTATTCTCTAGGAATCTATATTTTACTTAGGAATTGAATCAATCCACCGGATCATCCAAACTAAAGTTATGGTATTTCTATACAACTTTCAGTCATTTTACCGATTTTCTAGTAACAAAGCTGTGGCTACCATTTTTCCGAGGTTCTGACTTCATATTTTGACACTATGTCCCTTATACTCATTTAAAGATAAGGTGCTAAGGGTTCATTCCAATTGAATCACCCAATTCTGAGCACCGAAACTCACTCTCTACGTCCAAATAACCAAGCTAATCTATACCAAAAACTGAACCAGAATTTGGCTTGGTACATGGTCCTACTTTTGGAGAATTTTTAGGCCACTTAGGGATCAGAATTGGCGATACCTTTCTTAAGTTTTGTCTTCATTCAAGTCTATTTTATGTAGCCACTTAAATCACTCAAATTGATCAAAATTGAGCAAGTTATGTGGCCAAAAATACTAAACTGTCAAAACAGAAAACAGGGACATTTCTGTACTGAGACTGAAGCCAGTCTGCAATCAATTAAAATTGTGTTTCTTCCATTTTTTCTTTCACTCAAACACTTAAATCTGATGCATTATACCCATTTCAACATAACACACACAATTCACTATCAAACCCTCTAACTCCTATCACTTGATTTTGTCAAAACCCTAACCTAAACCCATGGCTTTCTCAATTTATATTAAATTCAGCACCATTAAACCTTAAATACCATCAATTTAACATCTCATACCAGAATCTCTAAGGATGACAAACACAAAAACATCAAACCCTAAACTTTCCCACCATGAAAACTACTTGTTTCTTGAGTTCTTCTTGGCTCCTCTCCTTGATTACCACTTGAAGATCACTGAAAGCCAATGAGGAGAAAAAATCACATCTCATACCTTGCCCTTCACTTTTTCTTTCGCTTTCTCCCTTTCTCTCCTTTCTTTTCTCCCTTTTCTTCCTCTCCTTTCTCCTACTGTTCCTAACTTTTGAGAGACCAAATGAACGCTATTTTTGCTTGTCTCCCATTTAAATATTCTAACTTTCCTTTAATTACAATTTGTCCTCCATTTCCTTTTATATTGCCAATCAACTTATTCTTATCGCATTTGCTCATGAACCTCATTGGTCAATTCTAATGAGTCACAACCCTAACTTAGCCCTTAAGAAATGTTTTGATTTGCCTCATAAGAAAATATCTCCATTTTATCGATTATTCCTTTGCCTTATACCGCTTTTATATCGATTAAACGCAAAAATATTCTATGGTCGTTTAAAACTCTCAAATTGACCATGAAATATTCTAATTAAATCCTTCATAAAGGATTCCGCGCTTAAATCAATCAAATCTGATTTAAAATCATTAAAACTCCGAATCCCACAACAATGTGATTATTTATCCCGACCACGTCGGACGCTTGGAAACTATCCAACCGGACCCCGCTTTCACTGCTTCAGCCTGCTAGACTCTAAGATTGATTCCTGACATTTTCGCATTCTACCAATTTCGAAAAATTTCAAAGACAGACTCCAATTTTCAAATCCTAAATCATCATTATTCACTTAAATCTCCCATTATCTTCTAAATACCGCTCAAAGTCATAAGAACCGAAATTTTCTTAAAAACCCTTTGCAACCCTCCATCCTGATAAAATAAGAAAAAAAATCACTATTCATTAGGCACCACAATTTTAAAATTTTCACGATGCTCAAATGATGTCCAGAGCTGCCTCAGAAATTTAATCCACTCGCTTCTATCATTAGACCTCAAATCGGGCCTCAATAACTAATATTATAACATTCAATAAGGCTCGGGTTTTACAATCACCCTCTCCTTATAAAATTTCTTCCTGAATTTAAATTCTCATGTTGCTTCCTCTACCGTGATTCATCCAAAACACCTTACTAAAGGAAATCACTTTGTTTCAAAGAACCTAATCATTTCGATCAACAACAATTTTAACCTGGCCTTTTCTTCATACCAAATCTTCTTCAATTCAACCTGCTGATCTCTCTCTTAACACATGTGGAAGAACTGGCCATACTTTCAAGTATAGAAATGTAAAATATGTCATGTATTTCGCCACCGCCAGTGTGGCAAACTCACCCAGAGCGCTTACCTCCAATTATTTTATAATTTCATAAAGTCCCATATAGAGAGAGGACTTAACTTCCCCTCTTCCGAATATCAACACCTCTCCCTGTGTGATATCTCTATAAATACCTCGATCCCCACCTAAAATTCCAAATCTCCCTTTGCTAATAACATAACTTTTCACAATCTGAGCTATCTTTAATCTATCACCGATAACTTTAACATTATCTGCAGGCATCAACAATTTATGAACCTAAAATTTTTTCTCTCCCCTTCCTCATCCCAATACAATGTGGAGTCCTACACTTCCTTCCATAAGGCCTCGCTGCATTTCAATGCTTGGTGGCTGATAACTATTATTGTAGGGAAAACTCCATTAATGGTAAAGTCTTTCCTAACTTCCTTAAACTTGGGAACACACGCTTCTCAGCATAACTCCAATGTCTCCGTATGGCTCTTTCTCGCATTGGTCATCCAGTTCGACACCCTTTATATACAACTCAGCCAACTTCTCAACTAAGTCACTATTTTCCATAGGTAGGAAATTGGATCATTTCGCCAATCTATCCTGTACACAATCACCCATATTTCACGTCATAACTCACTCCGCAAAGTGGAAATAAAAAAAATCCATCAAGATTCTCTCCCATTTCCACCGAGGGATCTAAGAGACCATAAGAACCCCGCAAATCTCGATGCTCAACCTTAACTTGACAATGAGTATTACTAGAAATAAATTCTACAACATCTTCTTTATACCCTCCACCTTAGTATTCCCTTTAGGTATGATACATTTTAGTGTTTCCTCGATGCATCGCTCTATGCAAGAGTGAGCCCCATAATTTATTTTTGACCTTCCACATCTAAGACACATAACCTCAGACCTATCACTATACCATATGCCCGTGCATTAAAATCCTTTAACCGCCTGCACTACCTTCCCTTTCAATTTAATCATGATCGTATCTTGAGTCTATAGCTCCCTTTATCTTGTTCTATTAGTACAGACTAACATGAAATGCTGGTAAGGCCCCAATATCTCGTCAACCTTACTTCGCACCCAAAGACCCTCAATTCCATAAATTCAGAGGTACACAACCTTTAGGGGGTGGAGATATGGAACCCCAGAGGAATTGCCTTAAATCATATGCTATCACATTTTCATAAGCTTGCATTAACACACCCCTAAGCCTGGTCTAGAAGCATCACAATATACTCGTATATGCTTCTCGCCTCGACTAATTGTAAGAACTAGCTATGTCAAATTCCTTTTAGTTCATCGAATCTTTTCTCGACATGTCTCTTTCCATACAAACTTTTCATCTTTCCTTGTCAATTTAGTCAAAGGATCCGGGCTTAACTTGAAAAAATCCCTAACAACCTTCCGATACACTTCAAGGCTAAACCTCGTAAACTTTATATCTCTCGGCCACATTTTAGGTGGTTTTCAGTCTGGCTACCTTTTCAAATCTGAGGATCACCAGAACCCCTTCACTGGAATCAGCATGCCTTAGAAAGGCAACACTGCCTAACTGTAATTAGAATTTACTGTTTGCATGTTTCAAGTGGGCCATTAGAATTTTACTTACATGTCCCTATGATCTTCATTACCGCTTAAATAGATTAAAATGTCATCAATGAATACTATAAACAAATCGATCTAAATTAAGTGGTGAAAGATCCTATTCATGGGGCATCCATAAAAGCTACGAATATAAGTTGTCCAACTAGCATGAAGGTGCAACCATAATGCCTATGCAAGTACCTATGTTTTCAAAGCTGGTTATAGGAACATCCTTCCACCCACCTTAATTTATGGTAACCTCGAGCTTTTAACCATTTTCAAAAAATACCCTATTCCCTATAATTGGATCAAAAAGATCATCAATCCGTGTAAATGGGTGTTGATTGCGATTTTCAATAAAATTTCCACCATAACCGTCATATTATCGTAGGTAGTATTTTCGTAACCCATAAACAACCTCCGTCTTCCTCGCTTAGAACTCCAACCTCTTTCCTATAAAAATCCTTTCAGAAGATGATGTCTAGGATAGCAAATCCATGCCTAATATAACATCAAAGTCATGGATATCTATCAATATCAAATCATTAAAACTCCTGAAGTTTCTCCAATAAATCACTCTGCTGTAACAACAATCAACTTTTCCATACTTTCCTAGGGGTGGCAAAATCCTACCGGTTACACATTCATCATTATGTTCTCAATTTCTTCAATTTTCTTTTAATTACAATTACAATTAACACCACTTAATGTCATTAATTACTCAAGCCAGCCTAAACCCATGCATTTTCTTAATTAACCATCTCATTACCCTCTAGCCACGACCATGCCTTTCCAGATCTCCCATACCGCTATAATTCTTTCGTCTAATTTCTACCCTCTCAGCTGACACGTTTCAGCCATTCGGCCGACATTAAATGTTGTGGCTAACATCCAGCCATCTCGTCTAAAGGTATCTCAGTCCTCCTACGACCTTGAGGCTGGCACCTCACCAGACAATACGGTGGAGGAACATACTGCTGCACTCACTCAACATGTTCCCTGTGCAGGTACCATCGCCTCGAGCTCTCTCGGTGGGTGGTCTGCCTTCACTATTTATTTTTCGTGAATTAAAATTAATATGTCATGTAATGCATATATGATTTTAAATCACATAAATTTTTTTATTTTTTTTTTTGTTTTTTTTTTTTTAAAAGAAAACATTAAAACAATCATATAAAAATAAAAATTTTCAAATCTTTATAACATTTTCAAAACTCATTCGATACCATGTTGAAGGATCCCACCTCGGATTAACCTCTCATGAACCGAGGGGACCTCCTAGCTCCAATGTGTATATAGAAATTTTCCTTAAAAACCATAAATTAAAATCCATGAGTCAACCCCTTACAATTTTCACATATCTTTTAAAACTTTCATAACACTTTATCATATGCATACATATAAATATGTATGAAGTATTGGATAAGGATAAAACATTTCCATATGCCTTTAACATGTACATAAACATTTCCATTAAACTTTCAGTTTAACATTAAAACTATTCTACCTTCTTTAAAAACTCATTTTTTTCTTCAAAATATCATTTCACTCAGCGCTCACCGCTTCAATCCCGCTTGTTTCGCGGAGTTCCCGCTCCCGTCCTATATAGTCCCTTTTCACCTTTCCAAGAAAATCACAATTACACACAACCATAATTTCATTTAATCACCATAAACACTCATTCCCATATTCTTATTCTCTAGGAATCTATTTTTACTTAGGAAATTGGAATCAATCCAATCGGATCATCCAAATTAAAAGTTATGGCATTTTCACGCCAACTAGCTTCATTTTACCGATTTTCTTCTAAGAATAACAGGCTTACCATTTTTCCAGGTCTTGACTTATATTTTGACATCAGTGTCCTTATACTCATTTAAAGATAAGGTGCTAAGGGTTCTATTCCAATTGAATCACCCAATTCTAGCACCGAAACTCCCACTTTACGTCCAAATAACCGGCTAATCTATGTTCAAAACTGAACTAATTTGGCTTGCACATGGTCCTACTTTTATAATTCTTAGGCCACTTAGATCAATCTAAGTGATACCTTCTTCTAAAGTTTTGTTCTTGGCCCAAGTCTATTTTATGTAGCCACTTAAATCACTCAAATTGGATCATCAAATTGAGCAAGTTATGGCCAAAATACCAAAACTATCATAGAAACAGGATATTTCGTACCGAGATCGGCTGCCCAAACACTCAAAATGTGTTTCTCTTCCATTTTTCTTTCACTCTAAACACTTAAATCTGATGCATTATACCCATTTCAACATGTACACACACACCACACGTGTGTGTGGAACCCTAACCCTTACTCACTCTGATTTTGTCAAAACCCTAACCTAAACCATGGCTTTCAATTGATATTAAATCAAGACCATTAAACCTAAATACCACTCATTTAACATCCATGGGCCAGAATTTAAGACATTAAACATGGAAAACATCAAACCCTAACTTTCCCACCATGAAAACTTACTTGTTTCTTGAGTTTCTTGGCTCTCTCCTGATTACCACTCTTGAAGATCACTTGAAAGTTTTAATGAGGAGAAAAATCACATCTCATACCTTTGTCTCTTCACTCTTTCTCTCTTCTCTGCTTTTCCTTTCTCTCCTTTCTTTCTCCCTTTTCTCTTCCCTCCCTTTCCTCTCCTACGGGTTCCTTAACTTTGAGAGACCAATGAATTATTTTGTTTGTCTCCCCATTTAAATATTCTAACTTTCCCTTAATTACAATTTGTCCTCCATTTCTTTATATTGCCAATCAACTTATTTTATTGCATTTGAGCCCATGAACTCATTGGTCAATTCTAATGAGTCACAAACCCTAACTTCTTAGCCCTTAAGAAATGTTTTGATTGGCTCTCATAAGAAAATATCTCCATTTTATCATTTTTATTCCTTGTCTTATACGCTTTTATAATGATTAAACGCCAAAATATTCTATGGTCGCCTAAACTTCAAATTGACTATGAAATATTCTAATTAAATCCTTCACAAAGGATTCTGTGCTTGAAATCACCGAAACGGATTTAAAATCATTAAAATCTAAATCCGACAATAGCGTATTATTATCCCGACCACGCTCGACGCTTGAAACTATCCAAACGACCCCGTTTCACCCGCTTCAGTTTCGCGGACTCTATGATTGATTCGGACATTTTCGTATTTCCGGCCCACTTCCGAAAAAAATTTCAGCACGTATCTTACCCAAATCCTAAATCACTATTCACTTTAAATTCCATTATCTTCTAAATATCGCCCAAAGTCATATGAACCGAAATTTTCTTAAAATCCCTTTGCAACCCCTCCATCCTGATAAAATAAGAAAAATCACTCATTCATTAGGGCACCGTTACAATTTTCGAAAATTTTCACTTCATGCCCAATGATGTCCGTAGCGCTCTAAATTTAATCCACTCTCGCTTCTATCATTAGACCTCAAATCAGCCTAATAACTACTATAACATTCAATAAGGTCAGGTTTTACATGCATGTGAGTGATTAGATTTTCCGACTTCGGGACGAAATTTCTTTTGGGCTGGTGGGAGAATGTAAGACCCGAGAAATTCCAATTTCGAATAAGGGCAAAATCGTAATTTTGATTACAAAATTGTATCAAGCAAAAATCCAGATTAATTTCTAGATCTCTGATGACAAAACGGATTGCACCGTTGGAATCGCCTCGCAAATCTAGTTAGCACGAAAATTTCATAATTTTCGAGATACGGAATCGACATCAAGCCGAGGCATCAAGCCGTACCAGAATCGGTTTTGATGCGGTATCGAAAGCCACATATAACATGTACCATGTACCATATGGTATGAGTAGAGAAATGATGAAATGGATGGTCGAAATAGTACGAATATCAACCGAAGATAGGGACATAAGCCATTTTTGTAAATGTTTAAGTGACTAAAAGACGCAATAGTGCACATGACCCATCTTCCCAAATTAAACAAAGGCAAAACGTGAGGAGAGATCCAGCAGTTTACACACGAAAATGGTGGTTCCTTGCAGAGAGTAAGCACCTCCTTCTTCTAGTTATCTCAAGAATCCGACCGGATTTCCAACTTCAGGTAAGAAGGGAAAACGCTCTACGCAGCAGCTACGTGACCCCGAGTTTGCGAAGTTTTTGACAACCCAAGAGGTAGGATTTTCCTCACTTGGGCGTTTTATTCCCATTTTTAAGGGTTTTTCGAGTTTCGGTTGGTTTGAGGCCGAGGGGCTAGCTTGATCCCAAAACACGGGACCGAATTGTTAATAGGAATTCTTGGGGATTTTCTCTATCATCCGTGGCTGCCTGCAAAATTAGGGGCTGTTTAGTCTCTTCTAAATCTTAATTTACTTAAATCATGTATTTCTATGGAAAATGCCAGAATGAATAGGATCTGGTCCCAAAACACGGACCTAAATAAGAGGGAATTTTCGAGATTCTGGTCGTCCAGCGACAAATCGTAAATTGTCAGGGTCGTTATATGGAGTTTGGTGCATTAAATTCTATTTAGGTGAGTATAAGATAGAAAACGGTAAGAAATTTTGCCCAAAAAGTGAAAACCGAGATTGGACAAGTGGGCTGCCCGTGACACCCCATCGTTGGGATACGGATCGTTAAAATAAATTCCTAGTTTCAGGAAATGGATATGAATTGTCCATGTGTTGTGTGTTTGAAATGGTATGAAATGAATGGCTCTGTTGTGTGGAATTAAATAGGTTAATACATTATTTTAATGTGTTAGTACAATGACACAATTACATGGAATTAAATCTGTGTTTCAGAGGCCATTGTGTTGATTTTAAAATGTTAATGCATAAGCTTTTATGTATTAATACGAGGTCACAATTATGTGGAATATAATCGTGTGTGTGTAGGTCATTGGAGATGAGTTTGACTAGCCTAAGTGAGCTAATTCTTGATGTGATATATGAGTTGTATAATTACATAAACATGATTGTGTGATTTGGATTTGAAAGTAGTATATTCATGTTTATATATTTGTGATGTGTTGTGGTGAATTATCGAATGACATCATAATGCATTTCATATGCAATCGGGCATCCTGTAGAGATAGGAGTTAGTGCATGGTATAAGTCTAGAGAAGACGGCTCGTGAGGATAGTCTAAAAAATGTTAATTATCTGAGGGTAGTCCACAAACTTAAAATATCAATCGTCTGAGCTACTTCAATTGATATTCATCGGAGGGTATGTCCACAAAACAATATATATATCAATCGTCTGAAATACTTCAATTGATATATATACACTCCGAGGGTTGTCCACTAATAAAATAATAATTCTCATACAAGGCTTAGGCGAGTGTGAGAGCTCTGAGTAATTTTGATCCGAAGCTGGGTCATGTAGACATTCAAGCAGGATCATGCATTTGTTTCGAATGTGTGTTTAAATTGGAACATCAGGATCGCACTTAGCGCGAGTGTTTCCACTTGTGGTGATTCTCCCATCGTAGCTTTACCACCTCGCCGTGGGATCCCCCTTTTACAAAATCGAGTGTGCGAGGAGACTAGCCGTCCGGAGGCCGAGCCACAGTTGTCTTAACGTGTCTGCTGATGTTTACATGCATTGTAATGCTTCATTTTAATATATGTGTCAGGAGCAAGAGTAAATCATTAACTCGTATTATGGATATAGCAGAATATCAGAAGATATAACTGCTGACATAAGGTGATTAGTATTGGCTTGGGCCCAAGAGGCCGTTTGCACCGTGATTGATGTCGTGACAAGTTTTATGAAGATTTGGTATTCGGGGTAGAGCTCCCCACAAAGGAGACTCTCGCTCGATTGCGGAAAAATGTCAGTCACCCGACATTCACGAGTATTCGCGGCCGACGGTAGTCAACTGACCCCTAAGCCAGCGCCACAAACAAGGTTCGAGGGTAGTCTAAAATATAAAATTATCGGAGGGTAGTCCAAACTAAATACATATCAACCGGTCTAGAGCGCCTCATTTGATATTTATTCATCTAGATAGAGTCCATAACTGGTGACTATACAACCGTCTGAGCTACTTCAAATGATATTTATCTTACTCCGAGGGTAGTCCATTAAACACCACATATATATCAATCGTCTGAGCTGTACCCAATTGATATATATTCATCTGAGGGTCAGCCTACCAATAAATTCAATAATTCCTACACGAGGCTTTAGGCGAGCGTGAGAGAGCCTGAGGGCCTGATCCTGAGTTGGTCACGAGACATTCAAGTAGATCATGCATTTTCTTGAATGTTTGTTTAAATCGAACATTGCACTACACTTAGGTGGTGAGTGTTCCACTTAGGCGATTTCCACTGAGCTTTTAATTTCACCCTGTCGTGGGATCCCCCTTTCACATGCATGGAGCGTATGAGAAGACTCATCCTAGAGACTACGGATTAAGAAAAGCCTGATTTGCGGGCTTCGCTTCTGACGATATCTACATGTATTAGAATTTTCCCTAATTTCCAATATATATGTTGTATAAGAGTAAAACATTTGAACTCTTGTAACTATTGGGTATAGTCGACTTCATGGTTAGTATGTATTACATAGCATCACAAGGGCCTAAATAATAGATACTCATGTGATTTGGATCTCGATATATTTAATATAAATTTGACTGTTTGATTGTGTTTCAGTGTATTTTAATTTGGGGTAGAGCTCCCACAAAGGAGACTCTCGCCTCGATTTTCTAAAGGCTTGAAGAATTCTCCACTTGTATCTCCGTGCCGACTTGCACACCCACTTCTGATCGTGTCAGCGTAATACATTTGGAGTTGTTTTGGTGATGCTGAGTATTTGAGGCTTTTGGTCAGTTTTTAGAAAATGGACAAATGATAAAAAATCTAGTAATGTCAGAGTAGGGTCTTACGCGCGCAAGATAAGGACCCTCGCGCAAATGGGCTGGGTCCCCCACTACGTGGCTTCAGAAGAGGATTTTTCCCATCCTCGTGTTCGGCCGCAAGATAAAGGAGCTACGCTTGCAACAAGGCTTCGCCGCTAAGATAGCCATCGGCTCACGCATGGAAAATTGCCGTGTTTTTGGTTTTGTTTATTCCGCTTGTCCCAAAGACCGCTCTATCGACTAACGAGGACCCTATAAGAGTATGAAAGGATCCATACATGCTCTGTAGTGTCAAGGAAACAGAGAAATTGTAATCTGCACTTCTCGCAGCCAGATGTCAAGTAAACGTAATACCCCTATGATAAGATAGGTAGGTTCCCGAGCACATATTATTATAGGACTTCATAAGACCAGGATATTGAATGACATGACACTTTTGTTACATACAGCACGCCTCCGATCAAGGTTTCTACCTTGTTGCTACGACACTCGCTGATGCAAGGTGCATGTTCCGATTAGCGCTTCTAAGACTTCGCTAGTGCACGCGACTGCTATACGGGCGCACACGCCTCTCGATCGCGCTTCAAGACTCGCTAGCGATGGCGACACTGCAATACGG
Organism: Tetrastigma voinierianum; assembly: GCA_016808115.1. Taxonomy (NCBI): domain Eukaryota; kingdom Viridiplantae; phylum Streptophyta; class Magnoliopsida; order Vitales; family Vitaceae; genus Tetrastigma; species Tetrastigma voinierianum. The sequence continues at coordinate 55,518 of JAEQBH010006547.1, read as the reverse complement.
GCGCATACGTATAGTACTTCTAAGACTTCCGATCGGGCTCTTCTCGACACTCTTTTACTCTGTTACGACACCTTAGCATCACATCGCATATCTCAGCATCTATTATGTCAGGTCCCACTCCATTTCTTATTATCGTCTAGGTAGTCAAACAATTATATGATAAGAGTCCACAATGAATAAGAGTAAAGTAAAGTATAATGTTATGCTTCAATGTACCACGTACCCTCTGCATTTCAATATAAGTCTCAGAGAAAAGTTGCAAATTTATATAGATATATATACATATCTATATATATATATATAGATATATACATATCTATATATATAAGTCTCGTAGTAAATATTGACAAATTTATATAGATATATATATATCTATATATATATATATATATAGATAAGTCTCTGTATGTATATAGATATATCTATAGATATATATACATATATATATATATATATATATATATATATATATATATATATATAGATATGTATATATCTATATATATAGATATGTATATATCTATATAGATATATTTATATACATCTATATATATATATTTTTATATATAGATTTATATATTTATATAAATCTATATAGATATATAGATATCTATATATAAAAATATATATATAGATGTATATAGATATCTATATATAGATTTATATATATAGATATATATATTTATTTATATATATATATATATATATATATATATATATATATATATATATATATATATATATATAGATATATATATATATATATATATAGTTATTCATATATATAAATATGTATATATCTATATATAGATATCTATATATACATATCTATATATATATATATGTTATTCATATATATAGATATAAAATCTATATATCTATATATATAGGATGTATATACATATCTATATATATAGATATCTATCTATAGATATATAAATCTATATATAGATAACTATATATATAGATATATAATCTATATATAGATATCTATATATATAGATGTATATAGATATATAGATATTCATATATATATAAATATGTATATATCTATATATAGAGATCATATATATATATACATATCTATATATAGATATGTATATATATCTATATATATAGATATATATATATATATATATATATATATATATATATATATATATATATATATATATATATATATATATATATATTTGTTTACTTAAATGAGAGTAGAAGCTGCTTCCTATTTCAATAAGTCCTCCTGTCTGGGTTCGAGCCTCACTTGGTGCGGTTAAAGTGCAGTGGACATGCCCCTATACCAGGAGTCAGGGACCACTCCTCGTCTGGAAATGCCAGGGGGTGGGGCCCTTGAGCAAAAAGGCGCCTTATATCACAAGTCCTCACCGCCCATCCCACGAGGGTCAGGTCCACTCCATTGTGCTATCCCCTAACTCATTGTGGGTTTCTTTCGCCTCCGTGGCTCGAACCCGACCGCTGAGCTTAGGGTACTCCATTCGAGGTGGTTCTACTACCAACTCCGAGCTACTTTTTTTTGTAGATAGATTTATATATCTATATATATATATATAGATATGTATATATATATATATATATATAGATATGTATAGGATATGTATATATATATATATATATCTATATATATATATATATATATATATACATAATCTATATAGATATATATACATATCTATATAGATATATTTAGGATATCTATATATTCATATATATATATATAGATATATAGATGTATATAGATATATCTATATAGATATATACATATCTATATATATAGATATCTATATATATATATATTTTTATATATAGATATCTATATATCTATAGATTTATATATCTATATAAATCTATATATATATATATATATATATATATATATATATATATATATATATATATATATATATATATATATATATATATATATATATAGATGGGCAGGTTTATATAGATATATCTATATACATACAGACTTATCTATATATATATATATATATAGATATGTATATATCTATATAAATTTTCCAGCACTACTACCGACTTATATTAGTACAGAGGTGTGACGCCCCAAAACCCGGGGGTTCGTTGACTACCCAATAACCTCACGGAATATGACGCCTAAGTTACCCGACGTCACTTCAGAACCCAGAGCCTTTGAAATGTGGAGCTCTACCTAATTACAAACCCGCATATAACCTCGTCCTATAAATTCAATATATGGCCATATATCAAATATATCCACATGCATACTAACTATATATATTCCATAGTTACAAGAGTTACAACATCTTCACTCTTAAACAATACATATATTAAAAACTTAATTAGTTCTAATACATGTAAACATCAACAGCTTCTACATTCGACTTTCTCTAGAACTCATTTCAGATCGAACCGTCCCCGCACGCCCTACACCAGAAAAGCGGATCCCACGACGGCGAGCTGCAAAGTCAGAGAGAACCCGCCCCAACGCTACTCACCACCTAAGTGCAAAGGCAATGTTCCAAATTAAACACACATTCAAGCAAATGCATTGACCCACTGAATGTCTACATGACCAACTCGCATCCCGAGTCCTCACCTCACTCCCACACTCCGCCTAAGCCTTGTATGAGAATTCATTATTTTATTAGTGACAACCCTCCATGTATATATCCCGTCGCTCCGACGATTGATATATTATTTGTTTGTGAACTACCTTCCATGAATATATATCAACTCGGGGTCATCTGATTTCCGCTGATATATTGCTTGCTGGACTACCCTCCGATGAATATCAATTGGGTCAGTCCGACGATTGATATTATTTATTGACTCACCGATATTTTATATTTTAGACTACCCGAACCATTTTTCTAGACTCATCTCATGCACTATCTCCTATAATCCTAGGATGTTCTGAAGGTATATATGGAATGCATGTGTGCGCCTCTAATACGCTCTAATCACATGCAAATATATAAACATGAATATACTCGCAAATCCAAATCACACAATCATGTTATGTAATTCATACATTGCATCACATCAAAATTAGCCTTTCCATTTAGGCTAATGATCAATCACAAGTAATTCAATTTGAATCACTTGACCAAACACATATTTCACACAAAATATATTTTGAAAATCGTTTCTGGGATTATGAAAAACCCTACATTCATTCCCGAAAATCACAACTCAACTGCTCACTTAGTGAACTCCAACTACTCGCCATTCCATTTCAATAATCAAACTAATACATGATTAATAGTAAATATTTTGGAATTAAAACACCAAAATGTACTCTCTAAATTTCGGGCAAATACTCGCCAATCAAGAAAATCCCAAATTTCCACAAATTCTATCCCATGTTTTCGGGGATCGATCAAACCCGCCCTCATGGCCTCAAACCAACCAAACATTAGTAAAACATTTAAAAATGGGAATAAACCCAAGTAGGGAGAAAATCCTACCTCAAGGGAGTTTGAAGAAACTCCTGATCCCGAGTCCACGCGCCGCGCCCGCGCAGGTAACGTTCTCCTTCTTGTCCCGAAGACCGCGACGGCCTGATGAAACACAAATCTGCAGAGAAGTCGAGACCTTTCTCTAGAATCTCCATTCGTCATAGCCAGCCCACCGGACCTCTTTCTCCTCCTAATTCACGTTTTTCTCTTTAGTTTAAATGGAGAAGATGGTCATGTACACTATTTCGTCTTTTAGTCACTTAAACATTTACAAAAATGACGCTTATGTCCCTCTTTTCTCAGATTTGATATTCGGCACTACTTCGACCGTCCATTTTCATCGTTTCTCTATTCATACCACTTATGGTACATGAGTACATGCCATATGTGACTTGTCAGATCAAAATCGCTTTACTAAGACCCGAAACGCAATGCCTCGAAAACGTGCCAATCCCGACTGCTCCTCGAAAATTACGAAACTTTACGTGCCGGGCTAGATTCATGAGACGATTCCAACGGCAATCCGTTTACCATCCGAGATCCAGAGAATTACTTTCACGACTTTAACCGAAATTACAATTTTGTGAATTAAATTACGATTTTGTCTCTTATTCTAGAAATTGGAATTTCTGCTCCATAAGAGGGTACCTGTGAGGTACATTCAAAGCATAATATACTTTACTTTACTCTTATTCATTATTCGCACTCTTATCAGCATAATTGCTCGACTACCCAGACCAATAATAAGAAATGAGTTGGACACAACATAATAAGTACCGAATGTACGATATGATACTAAGGTGTCAGAACACAAAGTAGTGTCGAAGAACTGATCGAGAGCACCGGCACATATAATGCACTGGCCCACCCTTACGTATGTCATATCACTAGCGTGAGTGCCGGGCACCGATCAGACGTGTCTCCGCCCATGTAATGTATGCGCCAGACCAGCAGGAGTGCCGGGCACTAATCGGAGACATGTCTCGCCCCACGCAATGTAAGTGTCGTAGCACTAGCAAGAGGCCAGCACCGGGACGGAGACGTGCCCGCCCATGTAACAAAAAGTGTCATGTCATTCAATATCTAGTCTACGCACCCTATAATAATATGTGCCTCGAACCTACTATCTTATCATGTGGGTATTAAGCTCGCCAACACTACGCGAGGTACCTGGCCTAATTTCTCTCTGCTTCTCGACCTACAAACATGTACGGATCCTTCATACACCCTATAGTGGTCCTCATTAAATCCAACAGCACGAGTCTTCGAGCAACTACTAACAAACAAAACCAAAAAACACGTACCTTCCATGTCAGGAACAATGGCTATGTCGCGGCTGGCCCTTAGCCGCTGGCCAGAGTGCCTCGCTATGCCGCGGCGAACCCGAGGATGGAAAATCCTCTTCTCCCACGTCGGGCTGGACCTTCGCCGCGCATTAGGTCCCTGCCGCTACGTAAGACCCTCGACACGCTAGATTTTTTTATCATTTTATCCATTTTTCTAAAAAACCGAACTAAAGCCTCAAATACTCCAAAAGCATCACCAAAACAACTCCCAAATGTATTCTCAGACACCCCTAATCCGGGGGTCCGCTGAATGTTCACACCTACGGAATACAGCTTAGGCTCAAGTTACCCGACGCCACTTAGAGCACCCGCGTAGTCTCCTTTGTACTAGGAGCTCTACTCCAATTAAAATACCCGCATGAAACCCGTCCTAAGCACCCAATTTATATTCATATCCAAGAGATCAAATCTACATGAGTAATACCTACCCATTTAAGCCCACAATGATCCTCATAATACATAATTTAATCCATGAAGTCAACTATATACCCACTGAAGTTACAAGAGTTCAAATGTTTTACTTATACAACATATATTAAAATTAGGAAAATTTAATACATGTAGATATCGTCAAGCCAAAGCCACAATCCCGCTTTCTTCTAATCCATGGTCTCTGTGGATGAGTCTTCCTGCACGCTCCCCGTACCGAGCAGGATCCCACGACCGGGGCGAGCCAAAGCTCAAGAGAGAATCGCCTCATGGGCTACTCACCACCTAAGTGTAGTGCAATGTTCCAATTTAAAACAAAACATTCAAGCAAACGCATGATCCTACTTGAATGTCTACGTGACCAACTCAGATCCCGAGCCCTCACCGACTCTCTCACACTCGCCTAAGCCTCGTATGAGAATTATTAATTTATTAGTGGGCAACCCTCCGATGAATAGTTATCTATATATATCAATATGTATATATCTATATATAGATATCTATATATACATATCTATATATATATATATATATATATATATATATATATATATATATATATATATATATATACATATCTATATATATATATAGATATATAAATCTATATATCTATATATATGATGTATATACATATCTATATATATGTATAGATATATATAAAATCTATATATCTATATATAGATGTATATACATATCTATATATATAGATATCTATCTATAGATATATATATATATATATATATATATATATATATATAGATATAGATATCTATATATAGATTTGAGAGAGCCTATATAGATAGTATTTATATATCTATAGTATAGTTATATAAATTATATATAGATTTATATCTATATATAGATTTATATATCTAGATGTATATAGATATATCTATATGTAGACATATCTATATATATAGATATCTATCTAGATATATATGTGACGCCTAACTGTGTATGGCCCGTTACCACCATTAACCACATGGAATCTACGTGTTCTTACATCGCGAGGCACGTACATGTGTAAAACATCCAAATTCGATTGGGCCCGTATATCCATTCAACACAATTATATATTTTGCACAAAATTGATTTATTACAATTTTGTTCAATTACAATTTATACAAAAACGGGTCTCTGTACCCAAAATTTCAAAACAAATGCGTGATAAGGCTATCTTACTGCTTTTCGCCTAAACCCCAGCCCCATCCCCAAGCGCGCCTCTCATCTCAAAAATAGTCCCACGACCCGGTGAGCAAAGCCCGCAGAGTGGAATTTCCCTACTGGTTACCTCCTCCCACCTAAGTGCAATGCAACGGGCACACCAAACATACAACACATGCTAATATATCACTCATGCATATATTAACAATTTTAGATCCCATACATCATGTTATTCGAGTACACACATAAACTTAGCTCATGGGCTATAACAATCCTAAGAATTCATCTGAACCCGCCACAACATCACAATCGCATGTTATTTTCTCATGGCAACAACACACATCACACAATCACACAAACAAATCGCGGACTATCCAAAACACTCTGTGTGGATTTCTTTAACTTACCCAAAGCTTGAACTCGAACCACCTGGCCATCCGTGCCTCAACAAATCCCATCCATTACAGCCCTTAAGCAAAAGTAAAGCAAGCAGGAGAAAACCCCTACATTCTCGGAGCTGGTCGAAACTCCCAAATCGGGTACTCACACACGTATTCCTCGACGGTGCACTACTTTTGCCTACACAAGCGAGCCGACTATCCGATCGCTGTGAGATCTTAGAGAGTAGCTTCGACTTTCTCTCAAAACCAAACGAAATGGCATCGGATATTTTGTTTTCCTTTCCCCACGTTTTCTTTTTTCCTTTCTTATTTCATTTCCCATTTGGTTTTCTTTCTTTATGACATCATTCCCTTACATGGCTCAATGTGAGCCATGATCCATTTCCCACACATGGCTAATTTCAGAGCCATTCTTCCATGCCAAGTGTCACTTCGTGTGGTATGTGACATCTCCTAACCTTGCCATTTGTCATCCCACACCCCACGCCCGAAAACGTGAACTCGACCACCTCTAATCTAATGAAATTCGACGTGGTAGTTAAATTTCACAGACGAGTTCAACTGAGAAGTCCAGCCATTATCCTGAATCTAGAAAAATCTTGATTTTGACCGAAATTACCGCTCTATCCTTCCTTAGGAAATCTGATTTTCCTCGGTCTTCACAATATATATATATATATATATATATATATATATATATATATATATATATATATATATATATATATATATATATATAAACTATATATAAATATCTATATAGATATTTGTATACATCTATATATATAGATTTTATATATATAGATATGTGACGCCCAAAACCTCGGGGTCCGTCACCACCACAACCCGCGGAATACAAGTGGAGGTCGGGTTACCCGACGCCACTTTAGGAAAAAATCCAAAGTCTCCCTTTGTACCTAGGAGCTCTAACAATTAAAATACCCGCATGAAACCCTCGTGGAGACCCCGGAAAATCCAGATTTCCTAGGGAAGGATAAAATAGTAATTTCGGTTGAAAATCCGGAATTTTTCTAGATCTCAGATGACGAAACGGACTTTTCCGTTGAATTCTTCTCACGAAATTTAGCTACCACGTCGAATTTCGTTAGATTCCGAGGTGGTCGGGATTTCACGCCGAGAAGGCAGGTGCCTGATGACACATGGCAAGTTAAGGGGATGCCACTTGGCACCACAAGTGTGTGACACTTGGCATCAAAAGTAGTGGCTCACAATTAAGCCATGTGGGAGAAGGGATTCCATGGCCCATATGATGCCATGTGGTGCATGATGTCATAAAGGGGCATTAAGAAACAAAGAAAAGAATGGAAAATTGATATCACCAATTCATTGAGGAATAGAGGAGGAAATTGCCCCTTTGACCTGTGATGTGTGAGGTGTTCTCCAAATTGGAGGAGAGAAATGAAAAGAGAAAGGAGAAAATGAGGAGAAAATGGAAGGAAAATGAGAGGAGAAAGGAGAAAAAGAAAAGAAAAGCAAAAGTAAAGAATAAAGCAAAAAGGAAAGGAAAACGTGGGAGGAAGAATAAAAAGGATGCATATTTGTTCTCCCATTTTAAGGAGAGAGAGTCTTCCTTCTCTCTAGGTTTGTAGGAGATCCTATCATTTGACTCCTTCGAGACAAGAAGGAAGTGTCTCTACACGAGAGTGACAAACGCTGCGGATTCCGATTCTGAAGTTCAACTTCCAAGAGGTAGGATATTTTCCTACTTGGTTTACTTTAGCCTAAAGGCTTTATAATGGTAGGGTTGCTTGTGAGGCCATGAGAGGCCATGTGAATTAGTTCCCGAGCCGGGACTATATGATTCATGACCCAAGGTACCTGACCATGGAAGTTAGGTTTTAATTAGAATCGAAAGTTTCTAGGTATCATGGTCATTTGATGACGATAAGGATCGAACCAAAATGGTTCATGCTCGTGAAGGGCCGAGGTACCTGAATGGTCCCAAGTTGAGACCTTTGTCAGGTGTTATGGCTATTTGAATAACATGCTAAGTTTGGAAATGTGATATTGATGCATGCTTTTTGATGTATTAACATGATATGCATGGAGGTAGATTATATGTATAAATTATAATTATCCATGACTTGTAAATGTTTCATGTAGTGTTCATTCATGCATGTAACATGAGGGAAAATGCATTGACATCATGCATTTCATATGCACTACATCGCTGGTCAGCCTGGGTAAGTGTAAGGCCGGCTTACCGTTGCCTGGTGAGTGGGTCGTGCAGCTCGGGAAAAAATGGGACAAAGTCCAAGGTAGAGATTCACGAAAGTGTAAATGATCAAAATGATAAATTACATGTTTCATGAGTAGTTGGGGTAGATCCCCTGTGGTGAAAGTCCCACAGGTTATTCACTAAGACATGAATGTTACCGACGATGCAAGTTCGTGAAAATGTTGAAAAGGCGCATGGCGCCCTACTTGTAAACCCGAACCATGTCTACAAAATAAAGGAAAAGAATCAAAACTTCGCTTTTGATAAATAAAATCGAGGGTGTCCAATGGTTTAGCCAAGGGTGTGATGTTTTAGTCACGCTGTATTTCATGTGAGGAGTCTATTGACTCGGGGTCATACATGAGGGGTCAGATCTCATGCATGTCGTAGACATTTCATATAGAGAATAATTTGAAGTGAATGTGATTGATTGTTTATATATGCCATTGCATATGCATTTTAGGTGGGGAGTAACCTCAGAGGAGAATTTTCTATCGGGCTTCGCTTCACCCTGGGCCGTGGGACTCTCTGTGCACGTAGACTCCAGGAGACGCACTCAGTAGAGGTAGTTTTAGAAGAGTTTAAATGTGGCTTGGCAAAATATTTTGTAAATATGTATAAAGCTTTTGTAACAAACATGAAAACTATAAAAATATAGCCGAGATATCTGCTTATCGAAAGATGGATGTAATGGGCCCTGCATACATTTTACCAGTACGCGTCTCTCTGCGACACGATGTATAGAATTTCCGCAGGTTGACAGGTAGTCAACGGACACCCCGGATTCAAGGCTACAAACCCTGTCCCAAGCAAGTCCAATATATCTGGCCATATCCAAGAGATCAAATCACATGAGTAATACCTACCACTGGGCCCACACAACGATACTCATAATGCATACTAACTATGAATCAACTATATAATCTTAATAGTTACAAGAGTTCAAACGCTTTACTTTATACAACATATATTAAAAATTAGGAAAATTTTTAATACATAGATATCGTCAAGCCAAAGCCAATCCCGGCTTTTCTTCCAATCCACCTGGCCTCAGGATGAGCCGTCTCCCCCGCACGCTCCCTAAAATTGCAGAGGGGATCCCACGACGGTGAGCTAAAGCTCAAGAGGAGAATCGCCCTAAGTGGGCTACCACCACCTAAGTGCAAAGCAATGTTCCAAATTAAACAAACATTCAAGCAAACGCATGATCCTACTTGAATGTCTACATGACTAACTCGGGATCCCGAGTCCTCACTGCCTCTCACACCTCGCCAGCCTCGTATGAATTATCATTTTATTAGTGGGCAACCTTCCGATGAATATATATCAACTGGGCCGCCCGACGATCGACATATATTAATTGTCGACTACTCCTCCGATGAATATATATCAACCGGGCCGCTCCGACTTTGCTGATATATTATTTACCAGGACTATCCGATGAATAAATATCAATCGCCCGACTGCTGATATATTATTTAGTTTGTGGACTAATTCTCAATAAATAAATATCAACTGGGCGCTCCGACGGCTGATATATTATTTAGCTCGACTACCCTCCGATCATTTAATATTTTAGACTACCCTCCAACCACTTTCCTCTAGACTCATCTCATGCACTAACTCCTATCATCCTAAAGATGTCTGCAGCATACGAATGCAATGATGCCGCCCACCACCACTCACATGCAAATATATATAAATATGAATATACTCGCATAAAAATTAAATCACACAAACATGTTAAATGAATTATCATTTCACACATCAAAATCTTAGCCTTCTGGCTAATGTTCTCAATCGTATAATTGGATTCGAATTACTTAACCAAACACATAATTTCACGAAAATATATTCTAGGACACTATTTTCGGGAATAGTGAAACCCCTAAGCATTCCCGAAAATCACAAATCAACTGCCCACCTTGTGAACCCAATCCACATTCCCAGCCCAATCCATACCAAAACACATCATTACTTACGGCCCATTTCTCACAACCCCTGGACCGTTTTAAATAATCCCGAACTCCACTAGTGGGTCGCCCACTGGCGTACCACTCATTCAATCTCGCTTTCACTTTTCGAACCGAATTTCTTACCCATTACCGGTCCTATAAATACCAAAGCATAATTTATTACACTATCACAAAGACCCATAACAAATTGTGAATAAAGGTCTAGATCATTTAAATCTACCCTGTACTTCACTTCACTTGGCCCCATGTTTTAGTAGCCGACTGCTTTACCATCCCTACTTTTATCATCTCAAGCATGACATTTTAATACCAAATCTACACAACAGCTCCATCATCAAAGGCCACTACAACCCAAAATCCTAAGAAAATTCCCACAATTCCCATTCCATGTTGACCGATCTAATGTACTCACGGCCTCAAACTAACCGAAACATCTTAAAACCCTTAAAATGGGAATAAAACACAAGTAGGGAAATCCTACCCTTGAGTTGTCAAAACTCGCAAACCTGGGTCCAGCTTGCTCCAGCGAGAACGCTTCCTTCGCTTCGGGCCGAAACTAAACTGGCCCATCATAGCTTAAGAGAGCTGAAGACCTTCTCTCTCTAGAAAACTCCATTGAAGCCAATGCACTCCCACCTAATGAGCTCCCAATGCTTTCCTTTGGCCTACAGCTAAGAGAACCATTCCCCTACAGGTCATCTAGTAACCTTAAGTATTTAGTTACCTATTCATTTGATTTTCTCTACACTATCTCTATTGCCCACATCATTTTCTCTGCTCATACCATTTTATGGTGTTATATGAGCAGTATGTTATATACATCTAAAATCGGTCACGCACTGAATACATGCTTCTAGTAAATGCAATATTCACCTGCCTCATTGCTGTTTTTATGTTGGTCTGCATTTAGATGACTTCATCTAGTGCATGTTATCCGAGATCTGTAGAATACCTACGTATTTTAACCGTATCACAATTTTTAATTGATGATTTTGCTCATAATTGGGTCCCTGCATTACAAGACATCTATATAGATTTATATATATAGATATATACATATTTATATATATATATATATATATATATATATATATATATATATATATATATATATAGGATAAGACCTTAGAAATTCCAATTTCGAATACACAAAATCAGAATTGATTACAAAAGAAATTACAAAATCTGTAATTAATTCTAGATCTCGATGATGAAACGGATCAGACTGTTGAACTGCCTCGCGAAATCCAGTTAGCACGTGAAAATTCTCAGAATTTTCCGAGACACTGAGTCGACACGCTTTCTTCGAGGCATCACTGTCTGGTGGCCTTCAACTGGCTGGCGCATGAGTTAAGATATAATATGTATCATGTACCAGATAAGTGGTATGAGTAGAGAAATGATGAAATGAACGGCCGAGGTGAAAAGCCGACATCAACCAGAAACGAGGGACACAATGGGTATTATATAATGATTTAAGTGACTATTAGAAGACAAAATACCATTAGTCTTCTTCTCCACTTAAACACCAAGATAAAAACGAAAATATTCGTGATGCAAGGCCTCAATGGCAATTTTATGAGAATATCCTCCTCTCTGTATAGTTATCTCGCACTCCGACCGTTGATTTCGACTGATAAAGAAGAAACGCTACTTGAGCAGTACAATGCATGACCCCGGCCATGAAGCTGACAACCCAAGAGGTGTGCAGGATTTTCTCACTTCGCGCTTTTATTCCCCATTTAAGGGTTTTTGATGTTTCATATCAGCCGTGATTGCTGATCGCCTCCCAAAACACGGACCGACCAGAATTTCGTGATTTCTCTCACCATCCGTGATCGCCTGCAAATTGTGGTTGTTCGTGTCTTAAATTCCAGAATTTCGCTTTTAAATCATGTATTTGTATGGAAAAAGGCCGGGAATGGGCCGTAGGATCGATCCCAAAACATGGGACCGAATTGTGGAATTTTTGGAGATTCTCGGTCGTCCCAGACAAACGTAAACTGTCAGGCTGTCGCGGTTAGAATTGTGTATTAAATTTATGTTTGAAGTGCATGAGACTAATAATTATATGGAAATCTATTTTGCAAAATTGGAATCGATAGGATGAGGTCGCCTGTGGATGTTCTACCCTCGCTTCGGGACTCGACCGTGTTTTTGTGATAATTTATTGAATAAAATTATGCTTCGTGATTAGAGACCCTAATTGAATGGAAATCTGTCACCAAGAGGGAACTGCAGTAAAGTGTGGGTTGCTGCCCGTGATGCTCACTTATTGCTTTTGATCAGAAACAAATTCCTGCTTGTGATGCGCTGAAATTGTCCAATGTACTGGTATGAAATTGTATGAAATGAGTGACTTGATTGGTGTGGTGTAGAAATCAATAGGTTAATGCTTAATGAGGATTAATATGAGGTCACAATTATTATATGGAATATAATTGCAAAGTGTTACCTGGAATAAAAATTATTTCGCTTCAATTATATGGAATATAATCGGAGCATAGCCATCGAGGCATGAGAATATGATTTGCCTGCTGCAGCCACTCAGTGATGGTCGATATCATCGAATTACATGCGTAAATTAGTTGATTGAAAATATGCATACAAGCCTATTGTGTAAATCTGGCTAAAATGGCATACTGCATTTTCATATGCACTGGTAATCTAGAGTTAGGTGAGTGTATGACAAGGTATTTTTATAAAACTGATAGGTTTATAAAGGACCTCAAAGGATGATATCTCGAGAATCATCAGAGATGGGCCAAAAGATCATTTGGATGAGGACCATGACTGTTTTAAAGCTTCACCAACCAATTCACCCTGAGGGTAGTCCATTTTTTGCATCAACATTTCTAGAGTGCATTTTCAAGAACAACTTTGCTTTGTTTTGAAAATGATTATTTTCTCATACATGGCTTTTAGGCAAGTGTGAGTGAGTCATGAGGACCCGTGACAAGTGGGATGACATGTGTACATCTCAAGGTAGATCATGTATTTACTTGAGTGTGTGTTTACTTAGAGCATTGCACTCGCACTTAGGTGGTGAGTAGCCCATCTTGTGGCGATTCTCCCTCCACTGAGCTTTAGCCTCACCCTGGGCCGGGACCCCTTATTTGTGCACAGAGCGCTCGAGGAGACAACTCATTTTGAGGTTGATTTTGAAGAAGCCAGCCAGGGCTTGATGGTTTTGGGACAAGGCAACATGTATTAGAATTGTAGATTTTGTTTATGTGGTTCAGAGTAAACAAAAGTGTTATCAAGTATTGAATTGACAAGATAATTTAAGAATAGCTTTTAGATAATCGATCTTATGAGTATTGGCTTTGAGCCTAAGAGGCAATTTTACTCATGTTGGGATTATATATTGCATATATTAATTGCTTGGGACAGATATGGTGTTATTTACAAGAATTGTATTCGGGGTAGAGCCCCCACAAAGTGAGACTCTCGCTCGATTTTTCTATGCATGCTGCAACTCGACATCCACTCAGAGATATTCACGTGTTGACGGTAGTCAATCTGATTCTAAGCCAGGGTATATATAGATATATACATATTTATATATAGATAACTATTATATATATATATATATATATATATATATATATATATATATATAATTTTATAGATTTATGTATATATACATATCTATATATATATATATTTTTATATATAAATATCTATATATCTATATAGATTTATATAGATATATAAATCTATATATATATATATATATATATAGATGTATATAGATATATCTATATAGATATATACATATCTATATAGATATATACATATATCTATATATATAGATATATATGTATTATCTATATATATATATATGCCTATATCTATATATATCTATATATATATATATGCCTATATCATGTATATAGATATGTATATATCTATATAGATATAGCCTATATACATCTATATATAGATATGTATATATCTATATAGATTTATATATATGATATCTATATATATATATATATATAGATTATATATAGATATCTATATATATATATATAGATTTTATATATATCTATATATATATATATATATATATATACATATCTATATAGATATATAGATATCTATATATAAATATATATATATATATATATATATATATAGATATCTATATATATAGATATCTATATATATATATAGATTTATATATCTATATATATATCTATATCTATTATATATATATATCTATATATATAGATATCTATATATATATATATATATATATTTTTATATATGAGCATTCATATATCTATATAGATATGTATATATCAATATATATATATATATAGTCCAAACCGATTGAACACTACAAAAACTCTATCCATAATAGAAGATGGATAAGGAAATGTTCAAATTAATTTCAGCCTGCCAAGAAAACTTACTGAAGACTATATTCAGCGCCTTCTAATTTTATTTAGAAATTAGAACCTCCAGAAAGATCAAATGTTCAATCTAAACTTAAATCTAGAAGAAGTAGACTATTCATCTACTATTCCATTTAAAATATAGAATTACCTTATAAAATTCAAAAGATTTAAAGATACAAAAATTTAAATCCAAAACCCCCTCTGAGACAAGAACAAAATAAAAACATCATAAAAAGAGGTTAGATGTTTCAATGTATCAAAAGGGTCATATAGCTCCTAATTGTGTAAAAATACAGGTAGCTATCGATAAAGAAGAAGATTATTATTCGAGAATAATACTTCATCTTTAAACCGATAAATCTCAAATAAATTCAAATGAAAAAGAAATTGAAAATAGAAAATTGCTTATGTCAACAAATATGTTAACAAATGATCAAGAATTACTTGGAAAATGATTGATCAGATATAGAAGACAAAGAGACTAAAGAATATATAAGAAAGGTTTGTGACAACAAAATTCAAAACCAAAGTTTTAAAATAAATCTATCAAATTCTTATCAAATGAAAGATATGTTTCAATATTATAAAATGTAGAACCCGTAACTTTGTAAGATTTGCAGAAGAAGTAAACAAATAAAATTCAAATAAATGAATTAAAATTGTACACAAAACCTAGGAGAAAGAATAACCAACTTAGAACTAAAGAAGATTTAATGTAAGAAAACAAATGAAGAAGTTGAAACTTTTGTACATAAGATGACTATAGTACAAAAAACAAGAGATGGTATACAAAGATAAATCTCTTGAGAGAATCAATCCCGATTACAAAGAAGTTTTTATAGCTTTGATTGATTCAGGAGTTGATTTGAATTGTATACAGGAAGGATTAACTCTCACTGTATATTTTGCAAAAACATCTCAAAAGATTATCAACCGCAATGATCTCTTGAAGGTTCAATACAAAATACCACAAGGTCATATTTGCAAATAGTATTCTTGTATTAAAACTTCATTCTTACTAGTCAAAAATATAAGTCATCAATCTGTTTTAGAACTTTCCTAACACAACTTTATCCTTTTCAAATTGATAATAAAGGATTAAAACTAAATATAATGGTCAAGAAATTCTTTTGAATTTATAAGAGGTATCGCCAGACGCCCCCCAAACCTCGGTCCGTTGACTCACCCACAACCCATTTTGACACAAGTGGATGCTCAAGCATCCACACTCAGAAAATCGCAGTCTCCTTGTACTGTGAGCTCTACCCAAATACAATTCTTGTAAATACCTGTCCCAAACAATCCAATATATACAATATATCCAATACCCACTTGGGCCCATAACTAATACTCATTAAACACATATCACAACTATTCTCCAATTATTCCCCAATAATTACATGGTTGATTACATTTTGTTTTATACAAACATATATTAAAATCTACAATTTTAATACATGTTATGTCCAAAAGAATCAAGTTGCCACAAACCGCTTCTCTCTGGGTCAACCCCAAATGAGCTGCCCCTCAGCCCTCAGACTAAATAAATTAGGGTCCCACGATTCCGGTGAGCTAAAATTAGTAGGAGACTCGCCCATGGGCTACTCACCACCTAAGTGTAGCAAGTGTCTCAAAGTAAACACACACCTGGCAAATACATGATCCCACTAACGTCTACATGATCACCCCACATGTCACGAGTCCTCACGACTCACTCACACTTGCCTAAGCCACGATAGAAAACAATCATTTCAAAACAAAACTTTGTTCCTTAAAGGCATTTCATCAAATATCTGTAGCATGGACTACCCTCCGAGAATGGGTTTGCAGCTTTCCAAACAAATTACATTCCTCATCCGAAAGGATCCAAACATCTCCCAACCCACCCTCCAACATCATCCCTTGAAATCTTTCGCAACCATGGAATATCCGCTATGGGCAATACCATGCATGCACTCACACCTAACTCTAAAGTTACCTAAAGGTATATGAAAATGCATTGCGCCATTTTCAAAATCATTACATAATATACAACATGCATATTTTCTAATCAACTACACCACGATAAATTCCAACACTGCCATCACCCAATTTAGCCTAATTGAGCAATTAATACTTCATCTCCAATGTCTATGCTCACAATTATATCTCCATAATCGAGCAATCACAATTTTTGACCCTAATGGTTTACACAAATTATATTCCATATACTGGCCTCCATATAATCCTCATTAAGCATTAACCTATGATTTTTACACTCACACCAACCAAGTCACCTATTCATACAATTTATACAAAACACATGGCCAATTTCAAATTTATTTATCACAAACCGAATTTGCTTTAATACCCCGGAAATAGAGTAAGTGGGCTGTCCACCTGCAAATTTAATATTCCTACACCTGCCCTCTGAAACCGATCATTCCCAATCTGGCCTCTCATCTCACTGTGTAATAGAATTTATTCAATAAATTCCAACAGCCCCCACATCTAAGGTTCACTACTGGTTCAAAAAGAGTCTCCAAATTTCTATAATTTATTCCATGTTTTTGGGATCGACATCCAGCTACCAATCCCATTTTCCATATCACATGCATTTGGACTACTAAATTTCCACACAAACAAAGACCTAACTCTTCTCGAATAGTCACTACTTCTAAAAATCTCAAATAAATTCAAATAGTCGGTCCCGAGCTTTGGGACCAATCAAAGCAACCCCTCCTTTGACGCCGAGCCAATGGCATTGGAAAAGCTAGCCAAAAATGGGAATAAAGCAAGTAGGAAAATCCTACTATCTTGGGTTATCAAGGCACTTCGCAAATCCGGGGTCCATAGTTGTCCTTGCGTAGAGCGACTCCTTCTTGCTCGGAGTCGGCAGCCACGTGGTCGGATCTCAGGAAATTTAGAGAGAAGGAGGTCCTTCTCTCTCTAAAAAATCAAAAACTCCATTTCTGCTCCTCTCCCCAGCTGCTGCCCGTGTTTTGCTAACCTACTGCATCTTTTAAATTGAAGAAGAAGCACTATTCTCTCAAAATTACAAAGTTTGCCCCTCCTTTTTAATCAATTAATTCCCTTCTTTTACGGTTGATATTACATTTCGCCGGTAGTCGTTTCATCATTTATCTCTCTTACCACTTATGGTACATGAGTACTTGTTATATATGCGCCTTTCGTCGCATCAACGTTCTGACACCGTCGATGCCTCGAAAAACTGATGTCAAACTCAGGCTGTTTTCAGAAAATTACGAAATTTTGCGTGTTAACTAGATTTGAAGACGATTCAATGGTACAATCCGTTTCGATCATCCGAGATAGAAACCAAATTCTGATTTTTTAATCGTAGTTACAATTTTGTAATCAAAATTACGATTTGCCCTTATTCAGAAATTAGATTTCTAAGTTCTTGTTCTCCTCCTTAAAAGGAATTTGCGTCCGAGGAGATTCTCGCGCGCCCCTTGACCATGTGCATGGTAGCCTTACCTAACTCGAAGACCATGAACATGTGACCATTCGGGATCTCCTTCGATAACAGTCAGTTTGTCATCTCATCCATGAAGCTGACAATCAACAACCAACATGTGTCTACCACCCTAAGGTCCCTGCGCTTCAGCTGCATAACTTCGACCTCCCAGAAAAGTCAAATCTCTCCGCACATTCTGGGAAAAATTTTCCATCATATTACATTTTTCTAAAGGCCCCGACCTCATGCCAAATTTGTGAAGCAACATGGGACAAACTTTATCACCTGCAGATGCATTAATGAATGAACATGATGCATCCAATTTAAACTCTCGCTAATTGACTTAATTCTGCGAGTAGAGGCGTACCACGCATATCCATTTATCTGAGCAGCTCTGGAGTCTACGGCTCCGCCAAGGATCTCTGCTTCCTTGGACAATCTCGTCTCATATGTCCAAGCTGGCGGCAATGGTAACACGTCATCTTACTTGACGACCCGAACTCTCGACGCAAATCACGTGGTGGGACCTGGGCCTCTGTTCGACCACGGCATGTGGCGAAGATCCGCGAAGTACTAAGTGCTGGTGTGGCATCCTCGGGCCCGTCTTGATCCCTCTCGGTACTTACTAGGGGTTTGGAGAAGCTCCAAGCGCGGCTCTCTGTCCCACGGTGACTGGGCGCACTAATCGAGCATCGGGATCCACGTCTCTGAAGCGATCCACTCCTCATATGTCGGTGGCGGCAATGGTAGCGTACCATCTGCCCATCCCATTGTGACCCTCGCTCGTCTCACGATGATTGGGGTGAAGTGTCCCATAACCTTGAAGTTCACGCCTCCTGCGTGGACAATCCGTCAGTGTCATTTGTAGAAGCGAAATAACACATCATCGCCTGCTGACTAAGCATCCCATCACGACCTTGGTCACGATGACCTCGGCCGGAATCCCGAATATCCTTGCGAAACAGAAGTCTTCTGCTTCTTTCTCGGATTGGAAGAAGATGGGTCTTCCTTCCTCTTAGTACCAACACCCATATCTTGGATGCCTCTCATGTCATCCACTCCTCCATCTCTGCCTAGTGGAGGCTGATGTACGTCTAAGCGCTGAAGATCGCTCGACCCGCCCTGTCTCACTATTGCACATGCTTGTGCGATAGCGTACTTGCGATCCCTACGGCTCGATAAAGGCTGCGATCAAAGCTGACCAGTTTGGTCAGTGTCGGCGGTACGACCCGGTATCTTGTGGGCCGACCTCAGCGTCCTTGCCCTCTACACACCATCTACACAATCAACATGGCGGTCAATAAACATCTGATATCTCGAGGCATAAAAACACGACCTCGAGGCATTTAATCATACACATAGCTCAGTGTATACACAACCAATTTTGCATTTAAAATATTGGTTTTCAACAAAATTTTATTTTCAAAAATTTTATTTTTGAAAATTTTATTTTTCGAAAATTTTATCAAATTTTATTTTATTTTATTTTAATTTAATTTAATTTAATATTATTTTTTTTTCGGAAAATTTATTTCTGATGAGCAGTGTTCATTTTGTGACTCGAGGACAAATGCGAGTCGAGCCGGATCAGCGGGTAGTGCATAAAGCTAGCACGGCGGTGGCCCGACTGCGCACACCGGATGCGCCGAGCCGCCCGGTAAGCCGCCCAGCAGCGCCCACACTGCGCTGCTGCGCTGCCTTCGCTTCTGCCGCGTAACTCCGCCGGCGCTCCCGCCGCTGGCCCGCCGGCGCTGCCGCCCGGCTTCGCTCTGGCTCGCTGTAGCCTTGTATGGCGCCGCTTTACTGCGCGATACTGTAGCGCACCACCTGTTTTGTCAGCGCGCCCGCGCGCTACGCCGCCTGCGCCGCACCGCCGCGCGCTGCGCTGCTTTGCCTGAGGGCGGCGCCAGCCAGCGCGCCCGACCTCCTACTGAATGAAGCGTGCTATTTTGGGATTACGTAAATTTTTTTTTCTCTCGACCTTTGGAAAATACAAAAAAATATATTTATTTATTTTCTTTCATTTTCCGGTACATGATAAATTTATTAAAATTTATTTCATCTATATTATTATTATTTTTTTCCAACAACCCCGAATAAATTGCTTAGAATTTATTTACTTATTTTCTTGTTCGGTTCCTTACATTTATGACTCGAGGTTGTTTTCAACATGCCTATGTGCTATCTACTTAAGCACACATACAACATGACATACACCTGCAAATATACAGACATTCATCTGATTCACATGATCACACCTGGCTTACACATGCCGTGTCCTAGTTTTATTCAGTGCCTTTCTGGAAGTAATCTCATACCTAAACCGAACATCAAACCACACCTAGCGGTGATGTTCTTATCTCTTAAAGATTATGGCCTAAGCCCAAATCCTCGTCATAGGCACCACCTACCTAGAAGTTCCATCAAACCACCTAGTGGTGATGGATATGACAGAGCTCCACACAGGTGATGCATTATGCTAAGCCACGATACCAGGCTGGCCCCAAAACCAGGGTCCGTTGACTACCCCGTCAACCCTTGAATACAAGTGGATGTCGGGTTACGGCAGCCACTTGAAAATCGAGGCGGGGAGTCTCCTTTATGCGGGGAGCTCTGCAAATACAATTCTTGTAAATACACATCTGAAAACGATCCAATATATACAATATATCATGTCTGACCCTTGGGCTATAACTAATACTCATTAAAACACATATCACAACTATTCTCTAATTATCTCCCAAATAATTACATGGTTGAGTTACACTTTGTTTATACAAACATATATTAAAATACCAAGTGCATGCTTGGCGTCTGGCAGCCATCTTAGGGATATACGTGCTCCCACTGGCCCTCGTTGATGGTAACCAGTGCGAAGGTCTATTTTGAAGTAGACTCGCGCTCCTCTCAACTGACCAAACAAATCGTCAATTCTCGGTAATGGTGGGAGATTCTTGATCGTAACCTGTTCAGCTGTCGATAGTGATGCGATCGAAGGGTCTTGTCCTTCTTTTAGCCAAAATGGGGCCGGAGCGCCCGTGGTGAAGTGCTCGGTCTAATGAACCTTGTTCGGCAGCTCCTGTATTTGGACTCACGAGTTCACGCAGCTCGGCCCGGTGCCATCCCTATCTTGAGTCATAGAAGGATGGGTGAAGCCACCAGTGTAACTCCATGCGAGTCTACATCCCTCTGTGGAGGTAGTCGGTGGCTCGTACGGAAAAACATCCACTGCTGCGCCTGCGGAGGAAGATCTAAGTCTGATCTCTCCTCGTCCTCTAGGAATGGGCGCGAGCCAACCTCTGGCAATCCACGGCAATTGGACTGCATTATCTTTATGCAGGGCAAAATGTCATGTTTATCTCACTGAAGCCACCACGGGATGCAGATCTGCGTGTAGGCGGTAATCCTCCTACGCTATGATCGATGTGACCACCATGAGCTATCAACTGATCCATCCCTCAGGATGACCTCGAACTCGACATGTCCATGAGTCCTCGGGTCCACTTGTGAGTAGAGTCCCAGATCTCTTTCGTAAACCTCGACTATCATTCTCATTCTCACCTTTATTCCCCAGGGGAGAACTCACGTCTCTTGTCCTCTAAGGGTCTCTAGAGGTCCTTGCCCATTTCCACCCTACTTGGGCCTCATTCTCTAGTTAGAACGCATCTAGCCTAATCCTGGTCGTGTCAGAGGTAATTTCCATAGCCTCTAACACTTTCTCGATCTGCATGAACCCGATGGTCGGCCACCGTCCAGGATCTCTCCTCCCCACAGCCAGATGTCGAGGATGATGCGTCCTAAACCTCTGGGGGTTACTAGGATCTCCCTGACTACCTACTATGCGAGCTTGTGCAATAGTAGCCTCTGCAACACCTACGACCTCTACAAAGGTCCGCTGATCAAATGCCGGCGGCTGGTCAGTTGTCGGTGGTGCCTTTGTAGAGGTCGTAGGTGTTGCAGAGGCTCGCATTTGCACGGCTTCGCATGGTGGTGGTCGGGGAGACCTCCTGGCCCCCCGGTGGAACATCGTCTCGACATTCACGAGGAAGAAGATGTCCGATGATGGCCGACGATGAACCGCGAGGCTCAGCGAAAAATCCAAGGCTTATGGAAAACCCGCACCATTGCGACGAGGATTGGCTAACTGTTGCAGAATGAACTTGGCGAAGGTGGAAATGGCGAACCTGGACCGAAGAAGCATTCTGCGTTCCCAGGGAATGAAGCGGCGACGACAGGCCGAAGGTGTTGAAGTCTTTGAGATACCTCACCGATGTGCGAGGCTCGGGCATGTCGGACCGGCGGTGGCGTGGTGGTGAATAACTACGGTAAGAATCATCGGCTAATGAAAAATGAATTACCGCTACACGCGGGCGTGCTCATGTGGCCGAGAGGCGATAAGCATGATATTTTGCCAGAGCGACTATGCATCGAGGGCGACAGAAAGGCCGCTGTATTTACAGAAGAACGGAAGATCGGGCCGTCTTTCTCGGTATGCGTGGTGTTTCAGAGATATTACAGACTACCCGCAGATGACACCGGTGATTACCGTATTTCACCACTCTGCAACTCATAGATACGCGGCTAATTGAGAGCCGAGGGAGTCGACTACGAGAAGAAACTGTTCAAGGAATTCGTGGAAAGCGGCTTGCTTCACCATGAAGTCTGCGGCAAGACTACCGACCTCGGCTGATTGAAAACGAGGTACGTCGAAGGCTCATTGCCAGCCACAGAAAATTGACATTTATTTGGTGGATGAAGGAAGCAGCGTGCCACTAAAATAGACGCCGCTGCCAATTGCATCGTGAGGGTTGAGAGCAGTCCTAAGGTGGTTGAGCAAGCCACTTTAATGTTTTAATATATGTTGTATAAAACAAATGTAATCAACAAATTGTGACAAGGAGACTAGTGAAGGCTCAGATGTATTGACTATGTTTAATGGTATTGAATATGAGCCCAGAAATGGCTGTGAGTATATTATATATATTGGATGATATTACAGAGTATATTTGGTAAACTCCCATTCGATTGGTAAGTGGAACTACCTCGAGATGGTATCTAAGCTCCTTGGTCCCGGAGTTCGAGGCCACGGGCGAGCCTGTGAGGCTAGGGTTAGCACGTGAATTGAACACGACCCTCCGTCGAATTGGGCGAGAACGAGGACTGTGATATAAGGCGCCTTTTTATTGTGAGGACCCACCCCCTGGCCCACTCCGACGAGGGGTGCAATCTCTCACTCACAGGCTATCCCCCTAGCTCACAGGGGTTTCTTTCGCCTCCGTGGGCTCGAACCTGGGATCATGAGCTTAGATACCCATTCGAGGTAGTTCAGCACGGGGCGGGCTAGTAACCGGTTGGTAGTGGAAGCCCACACCTCGAATGATATCACTCATGATCCCGAGTTAACACGAGCAGCAACCCTTGAGGAATAACTGCTAGTGAAGATTCCACCCCCTGCGTGTCCGTAGTGTTTGAAGGCTCTGATCCTGCAGATAAAGAAATAAATCAAGTTGAATTTTATTTCTTTACTTGTGGCTCAAACATAGCAAAATTTCTTCAGAAAGAAATACAATATAAGAAAACTGAAGAAAATTTACAGTCAGAACAAATTCAAATAAGAATAAAAAATATCCAAAAACAAATAGAGCAAAATCTTTGTTCTTCTATACCAAATGCATTTTGGAATAGAAAACAGCATATGGTTTCTTTACCATATGAAAAAGATTTCTCTGAAAAACAAATTCCTACAAAAGCTAGACCTATTCAAATGAGTCCTGAACTCCTTGAATATTGCAAAAAGAGATTAATGATCTCTTAAATAAAAAAACTTATAAGACCTAGTCATTCACCATGGGTTGTACGGCTTTTTATGTCCAACACAGATTAGAAAAAGGAACTCGAGTTAGTGATTAATTATAAACCAGCGAATAAAATCCTACAATGGATTAGGTATCAATACCTAATAAAAGGATTTAATTCAAAGGATTTATAATGCAACAATTTTCAAAATTTGATATAATCTGGTTTTAAGCAAATTCAAATTAAACCGGAAAGATAGATACAAAAGCGCATTCTTTTGTTCATTTGGACATTATGAATGCAGATGTGATGCCGTTTGGTCTCAAAAATGCCCCTTCGAATTTCAAAATATGATGAATGATATTCAATGAATACACTAGATTTTCTATTGTTTACATTGATGATGTTCTTATATTTTCAAATTCAATTGAGGCATTCAAGCGTTAAAAATTTTCAAAAAATTGTAAGAGAGATAATGGTTTAGTAATCTACGCAGCAAAAATTAAATTGTTTCAAACAAATATTAGGTTTTTAGGATTTGATATTGTAAGACCGAAATTCAATTTACGGAATAAAGGCGAAATCGTAATTTAATTCTGAAATTGTAATTACGGTTAAATCAGTAACTAATTCTCTAGACCTCGGATGATAGAAACAAAGTACCGTTGGAATGATCTCACGAGAAATATAGTTATACGTAAAATTTAGTAATTTACGAACGGTCGGTGTCGGCCGCGTTTTTCGAGGCATCGCGTTTAGGTGCGTAAATCGGTTTTGATGTGTGAAAGCAGATATAACATGTACTCATGTACCGCCAAAGTGGTATGAGTAGATAAATGATGAAAATGGACGGTAGAAGTAGTGCCGAATATCGTCTGGTAAAGGGACATACATGTCATTTAAATTTGATTTTTAAGTCATAAAAGACAAAGTAAATAGTCTTTCATCTCCCTCCCTAAGACAAACCAAAACGTGAAGCCATTATTTTTCCGGTCCAGTGGCCTTGGTTCAGAGGTTTTTAGAGAAGTGGCTTCTCTAAGTTTGCACACAATCCGACAGTTGTGACTTGAGGTGAGAAGGAACGTCTCTACGAACAGTGCAGCGTGGACTCGGTTTAGTGAGTTTCTTCAAACTCCTCGAGGTAGGATTTTCTCCCTACTTGGGTTTATTCCCATTTTAGTGTTTTTCGAATGTTTAGTCGATTTAGGCCATTAGGGCGGTTGGATCGGTCCCGAAACATGGGGCCAGATTATCCTGAGAATTTTTAAAACAAATGCAGACGACCGTAGTGCTCCACGGCTGTGTGGGTATGAAAATGTTGATTTTGTGGTTTTGAATTGTGTGTTGAATGGTTGAGTAGGGAATGGCCATGAGATCTTAGGTTTATATGAACCGATAAATTGTTGAGAACCGAAGCAACCCTAGGGTTTCTTGTTCTAGGAAAGAGTGCCCCAATGTATTTTTGGGAAAATGGGTTAGATTAGTAATTGGTCAATTGCTTGTGTTTGGACATTAGCCCAAGTGAGCTAATTTGGTGTTTTGAAATGATAATTTCATAACATTTTGTGTGATTTAATTTTAATTATGTAAATATATTCATGTTTATATATTTGCATGGTTTAAACTGTATTGGGCCGGAACTTTTGTATGCATTCCATACGCGCGGGAAATCCACAGGGTGGTAGGGTTAGTGCGTGAGCCAGTCTAGAGAAAATGGTTCGGAGGGTTGTCTAATAATGTAAAATGGTCGGAGGGTAGTCCTAACTTAAATAATATATCAGCGATCGGAGCGGCGGTTGATATATATATTCATCGGAGGGTAGTCCACGTCTGATTTATATATATCAATCGTGGTGACCCAGATTGATATATATCCTTCAGGAGGATTTGTCCACTAATAAAATATTAATTCTCATACAAGGCTTAGGCGAGTGTGAGAGAGTCGGTGAGGACGCGGGATCTGAGTTGGTCATGTAGACATTCAAGTAGGATCATCACGTTTTCTTGAATGTTTGTTTAAATTGGAACATTACGCGCACTTAAGGTGGTGAGTAGCCCACTTAGAGGCGATTTTCCCTGCGAGCTTTTAGCTCACCCGTCGTGGACCTTATTTTGCAGTGCCAGGGGCGTGCGAGGGCGGCTCATCCTAGGAGTCGAGTTTTGAAGAAAGTTGGATGTGGCTTTGATGGTTTTCCATATGTATTAGAACTCTCTATTTTGATATATGTTGTATAAGATCCATTTACTACTCTTAGAACTATGGGACATGGTTGATATGGTTGATGGATATTGTTTTATGGGCCCAAGTGGCCGTTTTTATCCATGTTGTTATCCTTGGGATTATATTGAACTGCTTGGGACAGGTTTTATACAGGTTCTGTATTTGGGTAGAGCTCCCCGTCTGAAAGGAGACTGCTTGGAATTTTCTAAGTGGCGTCAGGTAACCCGACCTCACTTACATTCCTTGAGTTGACCAGATAGTCAACGGACCGGGTTTTTTAGAGGCGTCACAGATATTCATCAAGGCCAAATAAAACCTGTCTGAGGCGCAATAGATTTTGCAAACAAATTTCACGATGAAATCCAAAAGATAAAACGATTAAAGAGTTCTTGGAAGCCCAACTATGTAGCTGAGTTTTACCGAAATCTTAAGTTTTAATCGAAGCCTTTATTTCCAAGGTTAAAGAAAATCCTTTACCTTGATGCGAGGAACATACCGGGTAGTCAAACAAGTCAAAATCCAGGTGAAGGAACTTCCTTGCTTAGGTATCCTTCACCCAGAAGCCTTTCTGATATAGAGAGCAGATGCCTCTGATATAGGATATGGTGGGATTTTAAATAAGATTTACCAGAAAACAAAATTTCAATTGTTAGATTTCCTCACGGTGTTTGGGGTGGTCACAATTGAATTATTCAACGATTAAAAAGAAATTTAGCCATTGTTTTATGCATTCAAAAATTTCAAAGAAGTGATGTTTTCAACAAAGAATTTCTTTTAAGAGTTGATTCTGGCCTTGAAATATTGCAAAAAGATGTTCAAAACAGATTTTGCGGATAGCTAACTATTTTATGCATTTTGATTTTGAAATTGGAATTTATCAAAGGATCTTCAAATGTTTACGATTTTCTTTCCACGAGGGTACTACGGGAAAATGAGCGAGGCACTTGAGATCAATCAAACCAGCTTCAAAAGCCTCTTGTCTGATGAGCCTGACTTAGTCGTTCGAAGTTTTGGGAAAACCATAACCCTTCTTTTCAAACACCAACTCCAGGTACATACCAAACAAAGAACAAAATTGTTACTTCAAATTTAGAACCTGATCATATATCGATTTCAGTTGAATTGAGTCAAGGTTTTTCCAAAATGAAAAGTATTTCATTTCAACGAAATCACCCAAAGCAGTAAATTCTACGAATTCATACTTTCGTGAATCTGCGGTCACCATTCAAATATCTGTGTCATGAACCACGAGGGTAATGACTTTGCTACTCAAATGCAAAATTTTGAAAGTCATTAATGAAAAAAGATTGGGAGTCAAAATATTTTACCCACAAAAGACTTCTGGACATTTTGATCCTCGAACTTTTGATTTTATATTCTGCTTAGTACCATACTTTACGTATCGGCCAAAAACTCATTCTTGGTTTCTTGGGATGAAAAAGTTCAAAGCTTTTCAAATTGGTTTCAGGAATGATGGCTTCTTATGGGAGCTAATCCAAATATTTTAATCTGAAATCACCCAAAAGTTTGATTATTTCAAATCAAGCGTAGCTTTTCCCTCTGGAAATGGCTATTCACTTTTCTTTGTTCTCAATTAAGAATCCTTGGATTCTTTGTTGGGATTTATTATTACCCATCAATCCCATCCAAGCCCATTCCTAAGTTTTGGCTAGGGAATTCAAAAATCAAATGGTGGAGCCGCTTTCAAAATCTACGAAGCTAGCTTTGATCTTTGTCAAAAATGAATTTGGCCAAAGCCCGATTTGAAAAAGCCCTCTTCTTTAAAGGCCAAGTCACATTTAGTCCCAACCTTTGTCGGAGCCCGATAACAAGCTGTTTCCTTCAAATACGACACGGGGCTATCTCAGAAGCAAATCAAGCGAAGCGGCAGGCAGCTTTCAAAGCCTTCGGCGACTGGACTCGGGCGGATGACCACGGCTGGCGGCACAACCTTCTTTCCGGCAAAGGAAGTAGAAGACATGTGCTACGGCCTCCCCTTCACTCCCTTGAGTAAGGATGATAGGGAGGATATCCAACATCTTCAAAAGCCTTTGCCTCGGGAGAGAATGTCTGGGCTCAAAATTCTAAAAATCAATTAGGATGCTTTCTTACGTGATTTAATGAAGAATGGAAAATGCGGACCTGATGTGGTGTGATAGCATCTTAGATCATTTCAAACGTTGACAGGCTGTCCCCCACTTTCAAAAAGCAAAAGCTCCACTTGCAGAAGAAAACAAAATTAGCGACACAAGCGGTGACTCTTGAAAACGAAACCGGTGACTCTTCAAAAAAAGTGATGTGACCACTTGAAAGTCACATGTGATCCAACGTGTGGGCTGTCAGTTTTATTTCAAATCCAAAAATTTCCTATGGGGAGGGTTGTCTCCTTAGCTGGGCGAGGATAAGTTTAGAGATAAGGAAGTTGAAGCTCTGAGAGCCTTGTAACTGCTTTTAAACACACGATCCAAAAGCATCAAAGTTTGTAGTTTTCAAGTTAATCATTTCAATTCAAATTTCAATCTTTGTTCTTTGTGGTTGGTTTTTATCACATTTGCATGTTTGTTCAAATATATTCAACTTCAAATAGTATATCAAATTGAAACCTCAAACCTTTGAACCCCGCAAGTGGTGTTTAAGCAGGAAACCGTTGTTACAACGCCGCCGTACTTTGAAGAAATCAAATTCTTTGTTACTGCCTTCGAAATTTTAATATTTCTTTGTTCAAAAATATATATGTTCAAATTGTTTAAGGTCACGCCAGGAATTGGTATCAGGCAAGTTAAAGCAAAATTTTTGATTAATTTTGTATTTGTATTCTTTCAAAATAATTGTGATTCCCACAGTTAGTGTTGGTCAGCCCAGTGTATCCGTTGGTCAGCCGTAAAGCCCTGTGTGTGGTAGGTGGTCCCGGTGGTAGTCCCTCTAAATGTTAGAATCCCAATTCTTTGCTAGAAAGGATAGAAATGTCAAATTTCATCAAAAAATTTAGCCAAGTACTAGTTCAAATACTAGTTCATCGGGATAGATGAACAATTAAGACAAATACGAAAAACACCCAGCATTTGAAAACAAACTTTTCTGTTTCTATAGAAGATTGGGAACGAGTATATCAAAATTGGGAAATGCAAAACAAAATGATAAAGAACTATACAAAATAGGAACTTTTTTGAATTCAAAAAGATTATAGAATCAAAATCTGCGAAGATACTCATTCCAATAGGTTACGAGACGAAACTATTGAACCACAGATCTTAAGGATGCAGAACAAATTCAAAAAGAAAAATTCAAAATTCTACATATAGGAGCTATCCAGGTAGCAGCCAAACCCTTAACCAAGTTAGGGTTAGACAAACCTATATGTATATGTCTGCGTGATGCAAGACATAACAAATTCCAGGATTCCCTTTTAGGATTAATGAAACAAATACATCGTTGGACAGTTATTTCACATTATCAATCTAGAGTTAGGCTTTGTATGAATGATAAGAGCATTCATAAAGCCTTAACTCTAAACATTCCAAACTCAAAATTATGACATGGATCCTAGGTCGAAATATACTTATAGTATACGGGGTATACTCTGGTAATGACCTCGGTAGTTAATCCAAATTGCCTTTGTCCTCATGAAAAGATCGAACATTAATTTGGAAAGCAAATGAGAAAAATTCAGCAGTCATAATTCCAAAACCTATTCCATGGGAATGTTAACACAATCCTCTGAATGAATTTCAAACAACTCTTAGCTCCAAAACCCGATTGAACAACCAAAACTCTTATCCATAATAGAAGATGGACAAGGGAAATGTTAATTAATTTTGAGCGAAAGAAAACTTAACAAGATCATATTACGCAAGGTCTTCTAATTCTTATTTAGAAATTAGAACTCCTTCAGAAGATCAAATATTCGATCAAACTTAAATCTAGAGAAGAAGTAGTATTCATCTACTATTCGGATTTAAAATATCTGGTGAACGAGCATTGAAAACTCTCCGGATAGGTCTCAGTATTTTTACTCAAATGATGTCACCCCGAATGATGAGCCCTCTCGGCTCAACATGATGACAGCGAAATGTGTTTGAAATGAACAAAGAATACTTGAGGAAAAGAAGCAAAATCGAAGAACATAAAGAAAAAAAAGCAAATGGTTTTCTCAAAATTATCAACAAAAGAAAAATTTGAAACAGTAGTACTTCGAAACTATGGAAAGCAGTAAATGAATATTCAAAATGTTCACATTGTAACGCCCCAATCTCGGGGTGTCCGTTGACTACCGTCAACCGCGGAAATCCACGTGTCTCACATTCGTGAAACCGTACATGTAAACGGCCAGATTAGACATATATCCATTAAACCTGATTATATATTTTATCTGAAAATGATTTATTTACAATTATGCCCCAGTACAATTTACTCTGAATGGGTTTCTTGCGGAGAATTTTACAAGAACAAAGTACAAGATAAAGGCCATCTTGGCCGTTTCTTAACTGTAAGGCGGAGGCGTTCACGTGCCCCAGCGCGTCTTGATTTACCTAAAAAAATAGTCCACGGCGGAGCAGGCAAAGCCAGTGGTGGAATTTCCCTACGGATTACTCCCCACCTAAGTGCAATGCGTAGCACACAAACATAATACACATGCTAATATATCACTCATGCATATATTAACATAATTTAATCCATACATCATGTTATTCGAGTTTATAATAATATAACATAAACTTAGCTCTCACGTAAATTTAAGACACTATCAAACGATTCGTCTTGGAGCGCCCACAACATCACACAAACATGTTATTTTCTCATAGTAATAACTTGCTGACACCACTTGCTAAAATCAAACAAAACACCCAAGCGATGCATTGAATCTGTCCAAAACACTCTAGGAATTTCCTAACTCGGTCCAAGCTTGGGAAACCACGGCCATCCGGGCCTCAGCAAATCCCACAGTCCATTACATAACATAAGTAAAGTAAAGCAAGTAGGAAAAACCCCTACCTTTTCTGGGTTGTCGAAACTCCCGGCTAGTAACACGTAGTCCTTGCCATGGGGAACAACTTTGCTCTACTTGTCTCGTCGGAAGCCCTGACGGTCCAGATGGCTAGGGAATTTAGAGATAAGATTGGAGCCTCTCTCTCACAAACCCTCTGCTTCCCTCCTCTCCTTTCTCGGTTGGTCTCTCCCTCTCTCCTTCCACTCTCTAAGCGATTTGGAGAAGACTTGGTCAAGAGAAGAATCCTCCTCATCGCCACATGTCCATTTCTCATTGGACACCTTGGATTACCCCCTTATCATATCAATCACCTTGAGATATCCACCCAATGACATCGTACCATGTGTCACGTGGGCCACTTGACCTCGGTTTATTTGCATGCCTTGGACACGTGGCGCCTCTGCGGGCCTCCCAAAGCGTGCAGTGTCATGCATCCCTCGGGTGCCTCGAAGCGTGAAGTGCATTGTCTCGGGTCGACGAGATCGGCAGTGGCGGTAGATTTGTGAGACGATTCAAGCGGTGGTCAGTTTGTCATCCGAGATCTAGAAAAATTCGAATTTTCAACGAAATTACCATTTATCTTCCTTAGAAAACATGGATTTTCGAGGTCTCACACCACGTATTTTGATATTTATGCGGCAACAATCAAATAAAATATCCGCTTTTCTCAAATAAATATGTTCCAAAGAATGGAAGTCAAATCGTAGCGCCCAAAACTACAGGGTAGTTGACTACCCCGAGTCAACCCGCGGAATACAAAGTGGATCTTCGGATTCTGCTGACACCACTTGAGAAAAATGGTGAGTCTCCTTTGTGCGGGGAGCTCTACTGGAAATCTGATCCTACGAAATCACACAGTCTGAAACGATCCAGTATATCTGATATATCAATCTGACCACTTGGGCCCATAACTATCTCATTAAAACACATATGCAACTATTCTCCAATTATCTCCCAATAATTACATGGTTGATACACTTTTGTTTTATCTGAGCATATATTAAAATCTGGTCTAATACATGTTTTGTCGAAGAACCATCCAAACCTAAGCAAGCTTCTTAAAATGGATCGTCTTCTGCTCCTTGTACACGAAAAATAAGGGGTCCCCGAGCGGGGTGAGCTAAAGCTCGAGTAGGAGAATCGCCTAAGTGGGCTACTCACCACCTAGGAGTGCGATTACAATGCTCCAAATTAAACACACTGAAGTAAATAAATCTTGCTTGAATGTCTGCATGTCATCCCCATGTCACGAGTCCTCAAACTCACTCACACTTGCCTAAGCCATGTATAGAGAAAATAATCATTTTCAAAACAAAACCGTTGTTCTTGAAAATACACTACCGGAAATGTTCGGTAGAATAATGAACCTACCCTCAGAAATTGAGTGGTTGGTGAGCTTTAAAAGCAGTCATGGTCCTCATCAGTGATCTGTTGGCGTCTCCCAACTTGATTCTCGGAATATCATCCTTTGAAATTCACATTCTTCGCAACCATATCCGTTTATAAAATACCTTGTCATGCACTCACCTAACTCTAGGTTACCCGGTCGTATGAAAATGCATTATGCCATTTTCAAAACCATTTACACAAATATGACAATATGCATATTTTCAATCGACTACAATTACACACATGTAATTCCACCTTCAATCATCCACCCAATCTAACTCACTTAGGCAAATCTCAATGTCACCAATGGCCACAACACAATTTAATTCTATATAATTGCGTCATTTTGTTAACACCTCAAGCATTAACCTAATAATTCTTTGATCAACCAACTCTCCAAATTAATTCCTACACATACCAATCCATTCAATTCACACAAGTCAAATTCCAAACACATGGATGGTTTTGTCAATTCACTACAACTTGCGGGATGATTTTACTTGATCAGAAACAGCAGTGGGAGCGTCACAGGCGACCCATGTCAATCTCGGTTTCACTTTTTGGAGCAAATTTCTTACTATTAGGTCTCATAAACACAAAGCATAATTTAGTGAATAAATTATCACAAAGGACCATAACAGTCCATACTTGATGTCTAGATTGCCCAAATCGGCTCCCAAAATTCTAACCGCGGTCCCATGTTTTAGAAATTGCGTCAATGAC
Organism: Tetrastigma voinierianum; assembly: GCA_016808115.1. Taxonomy (NCBI): domain Eukaryota; kingdom Viridiplantae; phylum Streptophyta; class Magnoliopsida; order Vitales; family Vitaceae; genus Tetrastigma; species Tetrastigma voinierianum. The sequence continues at coordinate 21,517 of JAEQBH010006547.1, read as the reverse complement.
TCCCATTCCCGGCCTTTATCATCTCGAGCATGTATTTTAATGCCAAATTCCACACAAAAACAGCCCCCTAACATTGCAGACGATCACGGCTAACAAAAATCTCAAATAAATTCAAATAATTCGGTCCCAAGTTTTGGGACCGATCAAACGGCCCCTCACGGCCTCAAACCAACAAACATGGAAAACCCTTAGAAATGGGAATAACACGCAGTGAAAATCCTACCTCCAAGGAGTTTGAAGAAACTCTGGATCCCGAATCCGCAGCGTAGCACGCCCAGCAGTAGAACCTTTCCCTTCGCGAAGACCGCCCGGCGGTCGGATCTTAGATTGACTCTGAAGCACTCTCTCTCTCTCTAAAGCTCTCAAACCCAAAGCTCCTTTGCATCAAAAATGGCCTTCACGTTTTTGCCTTGGTTCATTCAAGAAGACAAGTCACTATTTGTAGCGATTGGTAGTGAGACGCTACCTAGATAGTACCTGTAGCTCATGGTCCCAGGTTCGAGCCCACGGAGGCGAAAGAAACCCCTGTGAGCTAGGGAGATAGCCTGTGAGTGGGACCACCCCTCGTCGGAGTGGGCGGGGGTGAGGACATCTATATATATATATATATAAATATCTGCTCTGAATATATCTATATACATCTATATATATAGATATGTATATACATATATATCTATAGATATAATATGTATATATCTATATAAATCTATATATAGATATCTATATATAAATCTATATATATAGATGTATATAGATATATCTATATAGATGTATACATATATATATATATAACATATATATATATATATATATATACCATATATATATATATATATATATATATATATATATATATATATATGTATACATCTATATAGATATATCTATATACATCTATATAATATTAAAATAATATATATACATCTATATATATAGATATATAGATTTTATATATATATATATATATATATAGATATGTATATATATATATATATATATAGATATGTATATATAGATATATATGTTATATATATAGATAACTATAGATAACTATATAGATTTATATATATATAGTTATCTATATATATAATTATGTATATATCTATATATATAAATCTATATAGATATTTATATATAGATAATATATAGGTATAGATATATAGATTTATATATATATACATATATATATATATATATATATATATATATATATATATATATATATATATATATATATATATATATATATATATATATATATGTAGATATATATATATATATATGTATATATATATATATAGATATGTATATATAGATATATACATATTTATATATATAGATAACTATAGATAACTATATAGATTTATATATATATATAGTTATCTATATATATAATTATGTATATATCTATATATATAAATCTATATATAGATATTTATATATATAGATGTATATAGATTATAGATAATATATAGATTTATATATATATATATATATATATATATATATATATATATATATATATATATATATATATATATATATATATATATTGTAAGACCGAGAAATTCCAATTTACGCGGAATAAGAGGCAAACGTAATTTTGATTATAAAATTTTATTTACGATTTAAAAAATCCGTAATTAATTCTCTAGATCTCGGATGGCCAAAGCGGATTGTACCGTTGGAATAAATCTCGAAATCTAGTTATACGTAAAATTTCGCAATTTGGTGAGACGGTCGAGTCGGCCGTTTGAGCATCCTGGGTTTAGGTCTGTAAGTCGATTTTGATGCGACGAAAGAGCACAAATACTTAAGTACTCATGTAAGTGGTATGAGTAGAGAAATGATGAAAATGAATGAGGTAGTCTTAGAATATCATATCTGGTAAGAAGGATTATAACAGTCATTTTGGAAAAGTTTTAAGTCATTTAGGAGACAAAAACTGCTGGTGCTTCTTCTCCAATAAGAAAAGGTAGGCAAAATGTTGAGAACCAGATTTTGGTCAAGCCATTTTTGAGAGATTTCTTTAGAGAGAAACTTCTCTCTAAAAATCTGAATCAAATAGTTGGCGGACTTGAACAGAAGGAAAAGCGTTCTGTGAGCGAGCTACGCTGGACCCGGGTTTGCGAGTTTTGACATCCAAGAGTAGGATTTTCTCCTGCGCGTTTATTCCCATTTTAAGGGTTTTCGATGTTTCGAGTTAGTTTGAGGCCGTGAGGGCTGGGTTTGATCGATCCCAAAAACTTGGGACCGAATTGTTAAATTTTTTTGAGATTTGTGGAGATAGAAACGTGTATTGCCCGAATTTTAAAGAGTAGTTTAGGTCTTTAATTCCAAATTTTGCTTTAAATCATGTGCTTGATGTGAATAAATGCCGGAAATGGGTTGTTGATGGTCCCGAAACATGGGATAGGAATTATGGGAATTTTGGGGTGTCGTGGCAGTCCGAGGAAGCTGACAATGGGCTGATTGTGTGGGACATGCATTAAATTCTATGTTGGTATGCTGTAGGGCCCAGGACCATTTATGGAAATCGGTTTCTAAAAATTGGAACACGATGTAGGATGGGTGGGAATTTGCCGGAGTGGGCCATTACTTCCTGTTTTAAATTTGAATTAAGGGTGTTTGTGATAATTTATTAGATAAATTGTGCTTTGGTGATTAGGAAGCCAGGGTGGGAATGAAATCGGTTCCATCAAGAGGAACCGATGTAGAGAATAATGGAGCTGCAGTAGACTGACCCACTTGCTGTTTTGGAATTTGTAAATAGTCCGGGTTTTATCCTTAAATGGATAGGAATTGTCCATGTGTTGTGTGCTTGAGGTGTATGAAACGAATGGCTTGATATGTGTGGAACTAGATAGGTTAAGACATTGATACAATGTGTTAATTCAATGACACAATTACATACTGGAATAGAATGTGTTATAAGCCATTGGAAATGATTATGAGTTGCTTTCAGTGACTATTGAGTCGTGATGTGTTGATTATGTGGTGTAATTGTAGTTGGATTGAAAATATGCATATTGTCATATTGTGCTTAAATGGTTTTGAAAATGACATAATGCATTTTCACTTTGCAGGTAACCTAGAGTTGGTGTGATGCATGTAAATTATTTTATAAAAGCGGATATAGTTGAAAGGAATTTCAAAGGATGATATTAGGAGTGGGTTAGGAGATGGGCAGCGGATCACTTGGATGAGGACCATGACTTTTTTGGAGCTCACCAACAGTTCACCTCGGTAGTCCATAATGCGATATTTCGGTAGTATAGTACTGAAGCAAAGTTTTGTTTTGAAAATGATTATTTTTCTCATACGTAAGCCCAGAGCGAGTGTGAGTGAGTCGGTGAGACTCGTGACATGGGGTGATCATGTAGACATTCAAGTGGGATCAACGTATTTACTTGAGTGTGTTTAATTTGGAGCATTGCCTTTGCACTTAGGTGGTGAGTAGCCAGCAGGGCGATTCTCCTCACCCAGGCTTTAGCTCACCGTCGTGGGACTACCTTTATTAACAGGTACATGGAGCATGCGGGGGATGGCTCGTCTGAGGCGAGATTAGAAGAAAAGTTTGGTTGTGGCTTTGGCATTGAGTGATAATTACATGTATTAGGAAACCAGGTATTTTAATATATGTAGTATGAGAGTAAAACGTTTGAACTCTTGTAACTATTGGGTATATAGTTGGCATGTATATATTAGAGTCTTGTTTATGGGTCAAGTTGTAGTATTGGATATATATTGCATATATTGGCATTTGAGACGTGTTGGGTATTGTATTTGGGTAGAGCTCTGGAGTACAAAGAGACTCTGCAGATTTTCTAAGTGGCGTCAGTAACTTGAGCCTCCACTTGTATTCCGGCCAGGTTAATGAGGCGTCACACACACATATATATATATATATATATATGTATATATATATATATATATATATATATATATATATATATATATTGTAAGACACGAGAAATTTCAATTTCTGGAATAAGGGCAAAATCGTAATTTTGATTACAAAATTGTAATTACGGTTAAAAGTTTGTAATTATTCTCTAGATCTCCAGATGGCCAGCTTGGTTGCCGTTGGAATCGTCTCGAAATCTAGTTATGTAAATTTCGTAATTTTAAGAGACCGGTCGAGTCGACATACGTTTTTCGAGGCATCGCACGTTTCGAATGCAGTAAACCGATTTTCGATGCGACAGAAAGTCACATAGCATGTACTCATGTACCATAAGTGGTATAATTAGAGGAAATATTAGTGAAATTAATGGTAGAGATAGTCATAGAAAATCAAATCTTGAGAATGAGGACATAATGTGGGTATTATGGAATTTGATTTTTAGTACTCTGAGCAAATAGTGCACATGGCCGTCTTCCCCGATTACAAGAGACCAAAAAAACGTGATTTCCATTGGAGGATGCAGTGAGCTTTGGGTTGAGAGAAATGCTAGAGAAAACTTCTCTCTAAAATACGAATCGGATGGGTTGGCGAATCTTGAGACAAGAAGGAAAATGTTCTACGGAGCGAGCTCACAGCGTGGACCCAGTTTGCGAGTTTTGACAACTCAAGAGGTAGAGTTTTGTCCTCGCAGGTTTTACTCCCATTTAAGTGTTTTTTGATGTTCCCCGGTTAGTTTGAGGCGTGAGAAGTAGTTGTCAGAATCAAAACGAGACCCGGGTGATTCCTCTTGAAAGTTTTTGGGTTGATCGTGGCGCGGCCCGAGTGGGCTGTTTGTGTGGAAATTGTCATTAAAATGCATGTTTGAGATGATAAAGGTCGGAATGGGCGTGTGGTCTGTCCCGAATATGGGACGAATTGATCTGAGTTTTCTTTGGGCCAGAATCACGGTAAGTGGCCTTTCATGAGCTGTTTAAGGTGTGGTTTGTTTAATTTGTGTATTAAATGTTTGCTTCCAGTATGCTTTGGGCAGGGAATGGCCGTGAATTGGAGTTCACTAAGTGAACCGGTGTTTTGTGATTTTCAGGAATAGTAAGCGAGGTTTCACTATTCACGGGAATATCATTCTAAAAATATATATTTTGTGAGAGTACGTGTTGGTCAGTGATTTAAATTAAATTACTCGTGTATGATCGATAGCCCAAGTGAGCTAATTTTGATGTGTGATTTAAAAGTTTTATGTAAATATATTCATGTATATATATTTACTGTGATTTAGACTGAATTGGGCGACATACAGCTGCATTGCATATGCATGGAACATCGAATATAGGAATGAGTCGTGAGATGGAGTCTAGAAACAAGGTTCGGAGGGTAGTCTAAAATGTAAATTATCGGAGGTAGGTCAAACTAAAATAATATATATCAACCGTCGGGCTTGGCCCAGTTGATATTTATTCATCGGAGGAGTAGTCCACAAACTAGAATATATCGAAGTCGGAGCGGCCAGTTGATATTTATTCATCGGGTAGTCCACGAGCAATTAATATATATCAATCGTCGAGATGGCCCGATTGATATATATTCATCGGAGGAACACTAATAAATTAATAATTCTCATACGAGGCTTAGGCGAGTGTGAGAAGTCGATGAGGCTCGGGATCGGGTTGGTCACGTAGACATTGAGTAGGATCATGCATTTGCTTGAATGTTTGTTAAGTGGAACATTACCCAGCGCACTTAGGTGGTGAGTAGCCGGCAGGGCGATTCTCCTACTGAACTTTGGCTCACCCGATGGTGGGATCCCCTTTTTCTGGTGCGAGACGTGCGAGACGGTTCGTCCTTGAGGTTGTATTAGAAGAAAGCAGGTTGGCTTTGGTTATACATGTATTAAATTCTCACAATTTTAATGTATGTATTGTATAAGAGTAAAAACATATTAACTCTTGAAACTATTGGATATAGTTTGGATATATTGTGTTAGTGGAGTTGATGGGCCCCAGTAGCGTGTGGATATATATATTTGCATATATTGTTTGATTAGGACAGGTTTATACGGGTTTTGTATTTGGGTAGAGCTCCCAGGTACAAAGGAGACTCTTGCTGATTTTCTAAGTGGCGTCGGACGGCCAGGTGCCTCCACTTGTATTCGATGGGTTGACGGGTAGTCAACGGGACCCCTGATTTTGGGGCGTCTGGCAGTATCGAGGCTTAGGTATCTACGAATACCTAGGGCTTTCAGTGGGGTATCCATCACCAGCAGGTGGTTTGATGTGGAACTTAGGTGGGTGAAACCTATGGATGGAGGATTTGGAGCTTAGGCCTTGGTTGAGGAAGAACATCACCACTCGGTGTGGTATGATGTAGGTTAGGTATGAGATTACCTAGGAAGGCACGAGAGAGAAATTAGAACACTGCATGTGTTTTGATTGTGATCATGTGATGGTATGATTGATGTTTATAACATGTTGATTGATCATGTGTTGTGTTTGGATTGTGTGCTTAGGTGGATAGCATAGGACCAAAATCGCCCAAAATGTTGAACAGAGTTAGTGTGAGAACAAGTTGGTTGAAATTTTTTTGGTAAAATGGTCGAGCAGTGCGGAATGACTCGATTTTGGACAAACTAAGTGTGGGTTTTGTGAAGCTAGAAAATTATTTCAGTTTTTGCACAAGATAAATAACTAAAATTGTAAGACGAAATTCAATTTCTAGAATAAGAACCATCATTAATTTTGATTACAAAAATTATAATTACGGTTAAAGTCCGTAATTAATTCTCCTAGTCTCAGATGGCGAAGCGGATTGCAGTTGGAATCGTCTCGCGAATCTAGCTAGCACGTAAATTTACTTAATTCTTTGAAGACAGTCGGGTGTGCGTTTTTGAAGCGTCGCGTTCAGATCTTGTCATCGATTGATGTCGTGAGCACAAATAACATGTACTCATGTACCATAAGTAGTATGAGTAGATAAATTATGAAAATGGACGAATGATATAGAATGACAAAGCTAAGAAAAGAGGAACATATCGTCATTTAAAATTTTTAAATGTTAATAAAACAAAATAGCTTTCTGATTCATCTTCTCAAATTGACTAAAAGGAGAGAAAAAACGGGAATATAGCGGGGAGAAAAGGTCGGAAGCGAACATGGCGATTTTTAGAGAGATAATGCCATATTCTCTCTAGATTTGCTAGAATCCAGCCGTCAATGACTTTCGGTGCAAGAGGGAGAACGTTCACGGGCAGGCTACGCGTGGACCGAGGTTTGCGGTTTTGACAACTCCAGAGGGTAGGATTTTCTCCCTACTTGTGTTTTATTCCCATTTAGGGTTTTTCGATGTTTCGGTTAGTTTGAGGCCGTGAGGGGCCCGTTTGATCAGTCCAAAACATGGGACGGTGTAGAATTTATTTAGGATTTTCTCTTGGCGTGGCCTTGAAATAATTAGGGGCTGTTTGGTTGTGATGGGTGTTAAATTGTGCATTAAATGCTTGCTTGATATGCTTTGGGCCGGGAATGGCCGTAGATTGCGGGTTCACTAAGTGAGCCAGGTGTTTGTGATTTCGGGAATGATGCTTGAGGTTTACTATTCTCGGAATAGTGTTCTAAAAATATATATTTTTGTGAAGATGCGTGTTGGCGAGTGATTTAATTAAATTGCTCGTGTATGATCCATTAGCCCCAGTGAGCTAATTTTGATGTGTGATTTAAGTTTTATGTAAATATATTCCTTCAGTATATATATTTGCATGTGATTTAAACTGAATTAGGCGGCATACATGCATTCCATATGCCTTTGGAACATCTTAGGAATAGGAATGAGTGCATGAGATGAGTCTAGAGAGAAACAAGGTTCGATTTAGTCTAAAATGTAAATTATCAGTTGATCAGCCCAAATAATATATCAACCGTCGGGCGGCAGTTGATATTTATTCATCGGAGGTAGTCCTGAATTAAAGAATATATCGGCCGTCGGGCGGCTTGGAGTTGATATTTATTCATCGGAGGAATTGATGCACAAACAATTAATATATATCAATCTCGTCGGGCCCGACCCGATTGATATATATTCATCGGGTTGCCCAATAAATTAATAATTCTCATCTGAGGCTTAGGCGAGTGTGAAGTCGATGAGGCTCGGGATGCGAGTTGTAGTCGTAGACATTGTAGGATCATGCATTTCCTTGAATGTGTGTTTACTTTGGAGCATTACTTGAGCTGCGCTTAGGTGGTGAGTGGCAGCAAGGCGATTCTCCTCTTGAGCTTTAGCTCACCCTGTCGTGGGATCCTTTTCTCAGTGCGAGGGCGTGCGTGAAGGCGGTTCGATCCCTTGAGGTTGGATAAAGCCCAGGGTGTGGCTTTGATGATATTTACATGTATTAGAATTTGAGTATTTTTAATATATGTTGTATAAGGAAGTAAAACATTTGAACTCTTGAAACTGTGGATATAGTTGGATATATGTGTTGAAAACTTGATTGATGGTACCATTGTAGTATTGGATATATATTGCATATATTGATTGGGTTCAGGTTTATACGGGTTTTGCACCCTCTTGTGGGTACAGAGCTCAGTACAAGGGACTACTGCCCGATTTTTTTCTAAAGTGGCGTCGGGTAACCTGACCTCCACTTGTATTCAGGGTTGTGGCGGGTGATCAACGGACCAGGGTTTTGGGGTGTCTGACTTGGTATCAGGCTTAGGTATCTGATCTCACCACAGGGAGCTACGGGTTGGGTAGCAGCCATCACACCACATGAATTGGTTTAATGTAGATATGGGTGTGAGCCTATAGATGAAAAATTTGGAACATGCCATAGTTGGATGAGCATCACCACTTGGGTGGATTCGATGCTAAATTATTATGTATGAGATTCTTTGAAATCCACAGGAGACAGAAACTAGGACACTAGAACACGATGTGTTGATGTGTTTTATTTTGTAGTGCACCAGTGATTGTGTGTTATAACACATGGTTTGTGATGTGTTACCAGTGTTGTGTGCTTGGTGATTAGCACATAGATGAAAATATTTTACAAGAAAATGTTGGAGTGTCTTTGTGTCTAAGCTTGGAGAATGAAGAAATAAATTGCAATAAAATTTATTGGATGAGAATTGAGAATTGTTAATTTTAAGGTTTCACGTGTGTGTTGGCTGAGAAAAATTAAGCAGAATAAATTTTCTAAATTTATTTGGGTTGTTGGAAGTGAGAAGAAGCTATTAAGTAAAGGAAATAAATTTTTTATTAATTTATTTGATTTATATGGAGAAGAAAATAATTTTCTAAGATTTTTATATTGAAGGTGAAGAGGAAATAGGAAAAAAAAAATAAATTTTATAAATTTATTTGAGTGTAATATGGAAAAATAAGAGAAAAAAATAATAATAATTTTTTTTATTGACAGTTTTCAAATTTTAAGAATAAATGAAAAAAAAAAAAATTATTGTGTAATACAAGAGTATTGTATTGTGTTTTAGGAAAGAAAGAAGAATGACAGCAAATTTGTTGTGTGCAATGAAAAAATTGTGTTATTTGACCCGCTAGCTTGTGACATAGAAGAGAAGAAGAGAAGAGTACACGGAGGCGGTTGGCGCATGTATGATGATACAACTGCAGGCTATATATATATATATATATGTATCCGTCTCTCTAAAAAAAAGGCGCGGCAGCGCAGAAACCGCTTTGCGCGAGTGGCGCCCAGCGTTTGAGCGCGTGAGCCGCAGCGAGAGCGGCGGCGGTGCGCGTGGTGACGTGGCGACGGCAGCAGCGAGCCGTAGAGGGAGCGTGTGGCGGCGAGAAGCGCGACGTGCGGCTGAGCGCCCAAGGCGTGAGTCTTGTTTGGAGGCCGGTTGAAGGCTCGTCTGACCGATTTAGTTGACTGGAGCTTTGGACTCGAGTGAGTGTTTTGGGTGCCGTTGGACCTTCATGAACCTTTATTCATTACAAAAAAAAAATTTCCAAAAAAAAAAATATTTATTTAAATTAATAAAAATCAAAATATTAAAGTAAAATAAATTTTGATAAAATTTTGGAAAAAATGAATTTTCAAAATAATTTGAAGAAGAATACAAAATTTAAGATTAAACAATCTTTATGTGAAATTGATTGCGTATATGAGTTATGTGTATGATTGGTATCTGAGGATGTGTATGTTATGCCTTAAAGATCTTGTGTATTGGGTTTGCAACTACCATTTGGAAATAAGATTAATGTGGTAATTATTGTGTAGGAAATTATATGTGCATGGTGTATGATCTGCACGTATAGGAAAGGGTGAATGCTAAAAGGTTTAGAGTTTATGACCTTAGGGATTTGAATATCTATTGAGATGAGCAGAAAAGTTTAGAGAACCTTATAGAAAATAAATGAATTGGTGGTTGAAATTGCTAGAAAATGAGCAGTCGAGTTCATGGTTATTAAATACCATTATTATTCGACACACCATTACTGCATTAAGAAGAATGAGATGAAATAGAAATGACTCTTGTTGCTGTGTGATATTAATTGCATTCTTAAATGGCTGTGTGAGTGGAGTGAGAGGACACAGAAGGGCAGTCTGCTGAAGGGCGTTCCAGTACCGCGGCGACGATTGACTATGCGGCATTTGATGTGTATTGAACCTTTATGCTGTAAGAACCGTGTGCGTGGGTGGTGAAGAGCGCTGTGTTATTGCTGGCTTCCATGTGGGTGATCGGGGAGATCTATTAACGTGGAGGGTTGGGACGCATCATCCTTCAGGCATTCTGGGGGGAGGAGATCGGGGTAACCGACCATTGGTTCATCTACGGATGAGAAGTATTGACGGCGGCGCTGGCTATGGAGGATTACCTCGGCAGACGAGGATTATTAGGCCAGGCTGCGTTACGCTGAGAATGAGGGCCCGATCTACCTGCAGGGTTGTTGAAATGACCGTCTCTAGAGACCTTAGAGGCTGTGCGTGTGAACCTCCCTAGGGATTAGGCGAGAATGAGTGATCGTGTGGTTGTGGGTTTGAGATCTGGGGACTCTCGCGTGTTTGAGTTATGGACATGTCGAGTTAGTCCTAAGGATGGTTGGCTGGCCTTCCGGGCCGTTGCTGCCGGTGTGTGGCGTGAGGGGGTGCCGCCTACACACGGGGCGGTACTCGTGATGTTGTATTGAGGGACAAGCATAATATTTCCCAGGGCGTATGTGAGTCTAAGTCTTCAAGGGGGCAGGTCTGTGGGGTTGGCTGTGAACTTCACGCTAGAAGGGGGCAGAGACTGGGGCAACTACCTCGCGTAGTATGTGCAGAAGTATGTGGATCTTTTCAGGATGACCACAGGAGGCCCCACACACACTGCCACGCATGAGGTTGTAGGCCGGTATCGAGATTACACTCATTTTTACCCCGTGATCTCTATGACTCTCACTTTTGGATCTTCCAGTTGATCTGCAAGGAGCTTCGAGAGTCCAGTTACAAAACTTCTATTGGGCGGGGTTTTGTGGAGCAATTACGCGCGCTTTACCGCGTGGGCGCCGCCGGTTATAGATCGTCGCGAAGAAGAAGAGGAAATGAAAGACCGCCATTTGTGTGCATTGACCCATGCGAAGCAGTTGAGCGGAGTTCTGATCGGAAGAATGTTTTCTTACGAGGGCGATGATTAACGACCAGTTAGAGGGAAGCGGGCGTGTCTACTCAAGATGAACTTTGGCGCTGGATTACCATCCAGTAGCAGGGGAAACGGATCATCCACCAAGATAGCGTTTAGGGCGCGTTATGTGGGCACTTTGAGTTTGGTGATGCCCGCTGGATTGTGAATCGCCAACAACATTCATGGATCGTGCACCATTCCAACCTCTTTGGATGTCGATTTGTGTTGTGGTCTTCATAGATGACATTTGATCTGCCAGGCAGAGGAGGGGGCGTGACTATCCATTTTGAGGGGATTACTACAGGTTGTGTGTTAGAGACCCATGATTTATGCGCTAAGTTCGGTGGGTGCGGAGGTTTTTACCCCGAAAAGAAACGCCTTCTTGGGGAGATTTTGGACGCGTGATGTGATAGTGTATGCCGGAAGCACGGGAATCGATCGACCTAGAGAAGGTTGCAGAGTAAGTGATGCGTTTGTTGGGAAGACGAATCTCAGAAATCTTCAGAGATACGTAGTTTTGGGATTGTTTTGGGTGAGAGACACGAGAATGGGCTGAGGGTTGTCTTGTCGGGACGAGGTGACAGGACTTAGCCCTGCGGGACATGGACTTCATGGTTGGAACTGATCTTGACCATAGAGAGAGGAGGTCGAGGATACTTGGAACACTCGAATATGGGTGTTGTTGGTGACAGTGACCAACAAGGGAGGATCGAAGCTTTCTCTTTGGAGTTCGGGAAGGCGGAGAAGACCACACGCTTCACACTGGATGTTCAGGACTAGGGCCAGAGGATTGAGCATGGTGATGGGGTTTCCCCCCGAGGGACCGAGGGATCGAGACTTTGGGACAATCAGTCCCCGAGTTGGTCGTAGAGACGGGAGAGTATCGGTTCATTCCTCCACTGAAAATGCAGGTGGAAGAGACTGAGATTTACCCCGATTCTTAGAGAGGTTTTGTCAAGCCTTTTAACACACATATAGGCAGAGAGGCAGGAGTGTGGAGGGTTGAGTAGGGGGACGAGATCGGGTTACATATGACGTGTAGTGTGGACGCCAGTTCAGTGCCTCTATATTAGTGTGGTTGATTATCTTCGAGAAACTTAGGCAAGGATGGTCGTGATCATCGGGTTGTCGTGTGGTGAGACCTTGCTTGGGTTATCATACTCGACAGAAGCATTGGATTTGGGCTTAGAGGTTAAGGCCTTTAGAGAAGCGGGAATAGATGTTCTTCCCTAGCAGGATGTAGGGTGAGGGAGTGACGTGATGGGTCCCGATTATGGTGAAAGTCTCATAAGCAATTACTGTTGTTATTATGTTTGGACCTATTTGGGTTTTGCTTGGGATTGGTGGGTGTCTTGGTGTGGAGTTGTGTGCGTTAAGAACACCTGACCAACATCATGTCGGCCCTTCTAGGGGTGTGGGATCTATTGAGTTGCTTTGTATAGTCATTCACACTCTTGGTGAGTATGGTTTGAAGGTTGGGTCTTTAGGGACTAAAATTACAATGAAGCTTCATAGTTTGAATTGAAATGCTTGAGATTGAAGTGTGGCGAAGTTATAATGGCTGGAGATGGCTCTGAGATCAGGTTATCACACACGTGGCCAGAGGAGTTGAGTGATAGAGTCGAGATGACTGAATTTGGATACCCTTTGAAGCAGTTGCATTGGGTGTTGGCGGCTGGGGCTCGATGTTAAATGTAGTGTCATGCGGGACATGGATTGAGTTGGCGATCCATTGGATTGTTAGTGATTACAACCTTGAAGGAGATTTGGTTACACGGCGAGGGTTGTGTAGGGATCGTGTCTTTTGTCTGGATTGTACGATTGTTAGAGGACAGCTGGGAGCATGTGTCTTTTTTTGGGCACAGATTCATGGAGTGAGAGCAGGAATTGCCTTGTTCTTACACTTTTGCATATGCTGGGTTATTGAAGAATGGCAGTTATCAGGCGAGGTATACGGATGACACATATGGCAGGGAGGCAGTGTGTAGCAGAGGCCATAATGAGATCTGGATTAGTTTTGTTGGACCGAGGTGAGAGAGCTCCATCACTGTGCGATGATTAGAACCTCTGAAGGAAGGGTGAGAGGCTTGATACGATGCGTCTTCTCAAAACAGGGCTGGGAAGAGCTATGTAGATGTGTGTGCGACGAGAAAATCAGGCCATGGGTTCGGAGGAGGTTAGTGATCGTTTCCTTTGAAGGTGTGAATCCTGCGAGAGGGGTGGTCGATTAGGCGGCGTGGGAAGTAAGTGGGGTTCATTGAACCTTTGCTGGCAAGATGGGGAGGATGAACGTGGCGTGCCGATTAAGTTATGCCGTACGACATGGCGGTGTCCCGAGGGTTTCGCGTCCATTTATAAAATTGTGCGCTCGGGGATCTGGCTGGTGTAATATTTGGTGGTTGAGGATGGTGGGGTTGACGGCGATGGACCGAAGACAGTGCGGCGACGTGTTGTAACCGTGATGAATCAGGTTTGCGGCAGGCCGTATGTGCTGAGGCTAGTGAGGTGCTATGGCGACCTTTTGTGGGTGGAGGAGGGATGTGGGGCGTGGGACACGCGAGGGACACGATGCGGGCTACCTATCCCAGCTATCTTGTTTAGGGATGAAGATGCGTGGTTGATGGATTTAAGGGTTTTAAACATTTCTCATGGTTACATGCAAGATAGAGTGCATGTTGCATATGCATGTGTGTTTGATAAAAGATCTTTTACAGATTTAGGACGAAATTCTAAACTTAAGAGGAGAATGTAAGACAGAAATTCAGAATTACGGAATAAAAAAAAACAAAAATAATAATTTACAGTGCAAATTGTAATTAGATTAAAAGTCGTGGAGAAATTAATTCTCCAGATCTCAAGATGTGTGAGAAACGGATTGTAGTTGGAATCGTCTCATGAGAAATCTAGCTAGCCTTGGCCAAGAATTTGCAAATTGCTGGCAGGCAGTGGGTGAAGCCCGCGTTTTCAAGGCATGTCTGTGTTTCGGTCTTGAAGTAGCGTCAGTTCTGATGCGGCGAAAGGCACAAATATGGCATGTACTCTCATATGCCATATGGTGATATTGAGTGATAAATGAAGTGAAGAATGGGCTGATTCAGGATGGTCATGAATGATATAAAGGGAGGAGAGAGTGGGAAAGAGGACATAATGGTCATTTTAAATTTTTAAATGTTAATAATAAAACAAAATAGCTGATTGTCTTCTCACAATTGACTAGGAGCTTCGGGAATGAGCGGGGAAAGGTCGGAGGCGAACATGGCGATTTTTAGAGAGATAATGCCATATTCTCTCTAGATTTGCCTTGCGCGCGCCCGAGGGTCTGATAGTCGATGACTTCCGGTTCAAGGGAGAAGAAGTTGTTCTGGAATGACTGCGTGCTGTAGCGTGGACCTGAGTTTGCGAGTTTTTGACAACTCCAAGAGGTAGGATTTTCCTCCCTATTGTGTTTTATTCCCTATTACAAGGGTTTTCGATGTTTGGTTGGTTGAGGGCCGTGAGGGGGCCGTTTGATCGATCATGAAAACGTGGGATGCAGGGTGTAATTGTTGGGGATTTTCTCTTGTGGCCGTGGCCTTGCAAATAATTGAGGCTGTTTGGTTTGTGATGGGTGTTAAATTGTGCATTAAATGCTTGCTTGATATGCTTTGGGCTGAAGGAATAGCCGTAGATTGCAGGATTCACTAAGTGAGCCAGTTGTTTCGAAAATAGTAAGCAGGGTTTCACTATTCTGGAATAATGTTCCCAAAATATATATTTTTTTTTTTGTGAAATGCGTGTTGTAAGTGATTTAAATTAAATTACTAGGTGTGCCTTGATCCATTAATAAGTGAGCTAATTTTGATGTGTGATTTAAAGTTTTATGTAAATATATTATTATGTATATATTTTGCATGTGATTTAAACGAATTGGGCCGCATACATGCATTCCATGAACATGCCTTTACGGAACATCCACAGGAATATAGGGAATGAAGGTGCATGTGAGATGAGTCTAGAGAGAGCAGGTTCGGAGGGTAGTCTAAAATGTAAATTATCGGAGGGTAGTCCAGCTACAAATATTATTATATATCCTTCGGGCGGCCAGGTTGATATTTATTCATCGGAGGAGTAGTCCTAAATTAAGAAGAAAAATATATCAACCATTGGATGATGGGTTGATATTTATTCATGGAGGGTAGTCCACAAACAATTAATATATATCAATCGTCGGATGACCCAGTTGATATATATATTCATCGGAGGGTTGCCAGCTAATAAATTAATAATTCTCATACGAGGCTTAGGCGAGGTGTGGGGGGAGAGTCGGTGAGGGCTCGGGATGCGAGTTGGTCATGTAGACATTCAGTAGGATCATGCATTTCCTTGAATGTGTGTTTACTTTAGACATTGCAGCTGCGTAGGTGGTGAGTAGCCAGCCAGGGCGATTCTCCTACTGAGCTTTAGCTCACCCCGTCGTGGGATCCCTTTTCTGGTACAGGGAGCGTGCGTGAAGACGGTTCGATCCTTGAGGTTGGATAAGAGAAGAAAGCTAGGGTGTGGCTTTGATGATATTACATGTATTAGAATTTGGAGTATTTTAATATATGTTGTATAAAGTAAAACATTTGAACTCTTGAAGCGTGGATATAGTTTGGATATATGTGTTGAGCACAGTTGATGGGCCCAAGTGGCCGTATTGGATATATATTGCATATATTGTTGATTGGGACAGGTTTATACAGGTTTTGTATTTGGGTAGAGCTCCCCGTACAAAGGAGACTCTGCCCGATTTTCTAAAGTGGCGTCGGGTAACCCGACCTCCACTTGTATTCCGCGAGGTTGGCCGGGTGGTCGACGGACCCCAGGTTTTGGGGTGTCACGAGTAGCCCGGTTGGTAGTGGGAACTACCTGGAATGAGTACCTAAGCTCATGGTCAGGAGTTCGGAGCCACGGAGGCGAAAGAAACCCCTGTGAGCTAGGGGATAGCATGGTGGACACGGCCTCAGTCGGAGTGGGCGGGAGTGAGGACACATGATATAAGGCGCCCAGCACGTAAGGGCCCACTTACAGCCCACTCCGACGAGGGGTGGTCCCACTCCGCAGGCTATCCCCTGGCTCGCGGGGGTTTCTTTTGCGCCTCAGATGGTCGAACACACAGGACCATGACTTAGATGCCATTCGGGTGGTTCCCGGCTGCCATTGACTAGTAGCCCGGGTTGGTAGTGGGAACGCCCACACTCCCGAATGGCTATCTAAGCACTCATGGTCCGAGGTTCGGCCGCGGAGGCGAAGAGGCACCGTGAGCTAGGGGGATAGCTGTGAGTGGGGACCACATTACAAATCGGAGTGGGGCCCTTACAAAAATTTCACAGTTAAAATTTTCTTGAAGTAGCAAGGAAGGCTGCGTGAAAAAAAAAATAGCGATGAAAATAATTTTTTCTAAGATTTTACAAATTAGTACAATTGAAGAAAATTAGGTAAAATAATTTTTAAATTTATTCAGTATCAGAAAATGAAAAAATAATAATAATAATAATTTTATTGATTTTCAATTTCTTGGAAATAAGCGGAATATAATAATAATAATAATAATAAGGAAAATTTTTTTTGAGTGCGAGACCCTAAAATAGACTCTTTGCCATTGAGCTAAATGGCCCGGGCGGGTGCGCGTGCGTCTTTGGGGCGTCTGCGAGACGTCTTGTAGGCCCAGGCGTCTTGGGTATTTGTGTGTAGGCGGCGAGCCGGGCGCGACGGCCCAGTGGCCTGGCGTGATGTATGACGAGCCGGCTGGCGTGCCGGCCGGCGGCATCGCGCGTGGCGTGGCGGCGGTGGCGATGGCGCGGGGCGGGGGCGTGGTAGTGAGGCGGCGACTGGGCGTGGCTGGGCGCTCGGTGGCTAAATTTGTGCACTCGATTTTCGGCCCATTACCGATCAGTTTGACTCGTTTTTCTGAGTCACCAAATGAACTTGTTCATTTGTAAAATGAAATTTTTCGAAAAAAATATTTTATTATTAAATTCAAATAAATCAAATAAAATCAAATGAAATTTTGATAAAATTTTTCGAAAAATAAAATTTTCAAAAATAAAATTTTGAAAATAAAATTTTGTTGAAAACAATATTTAAAGCGCGAAACAGATTGCGTATACAACGAGTTATGTGTATGATTAGTGTCGCCGAGTGTGGTTATGCCCAGAATCTTGTATTGGATTTAACTACCATTTGAAATGGTGATTACGCGGTAGTTGCGTACGAAATTATATGCATGGTGTAATGCGTATAGGAAAAGGGTGAATGCTAAGGTTAGGGATTTTGACCTTAGGGATTTAGATACTTGAAGCGGTAAGAAAGTTAAGAACCTTATTGGATAGAAAGCGAACTAGAGTGATGGTTAGATTTAGCACCACTTAGGAAATGAGCAATTAGGTTCATGGTTGTCGAGTCCTATTGGCATGTGCATTGCTAGTTAAGGGGCGAGGAAATGAAAGTTAGATGACTCTTGTTTGCCATGTTTATTGTGTAAATGGCTAGTAGAGACGGGACGTAGAGGAACGTCCACGGGGCCTTCGAGTCGAAGCTGTCGGTGTTTGTCGACCAGGACTTTTTTGCGAAATTTGTAGGTATTACGTGAATGCTATAGCCTGAGGCTAGTATAGCATGTAGACGGGAAGATCCTAGTAACGCCCCAGAGGTTTAGGCGTATCATCCTCAGAGCATTCACAAGTGGAAAGATTAGATGGTGACCATTGGTTCATGCGATTGAGAGGTGTTTAAGAGGCTATGGAGGTTACCTACGACCTTGTCGGAGTTAGACTAGGCTGTGTTCTAGCTAGAGAATGAAGCTCAAATAGGGTGGAAAGGGCAGGACCTCTAGAGACCATAGAGGAACCTTTATAGTGAGTTCTCCCCCCGAGGATTAGGGCGATAATAGGGATGATATGTCGAGGTTGCGACTGGAGATCTCGGGGACTCTACTCTCAGTGGACCTGAGGATCATGGACATGTCAAAGTTTGACGTCATCCTTGGGATGGATTGGGCGACGGTTCTGGGGTTGTTGCTCGATTGTGAGTGCGGGAGAGTTCTAGCCTTCACGCGGGGCGGTAGTCGTGTGGTATTCGAGGGACGAAGCATGACATTTTGCGAGACGATTATCACAGTCAGTGTCGAGGGACGATTCGCGCGGGCGCTAGCGGGCCTTACCCTAGAGGGCGGTGAGACGGACTTAGATCTACCTCAGTGGTTTGAGTCTGCGAATATTTTCCAAATGAGCTACCTAGACTACCTCCACACGGATGTAGAACCCGGTATCGAGTTACACCTACTGGTACCCAACCATCTCTATGATTCCGCAAGGATGTGCCGGTTGAGTTGTAGGAACTCGAGTCGGCTGAGGATCTATTGGACTGAGGGTTTATTAGGCAGGAGCACTTCACCATGGGTAACCGGGTTGCATTTGCGAAAAAGGAAGGACAAGACCCTTCGACTGTGCATTGACTATAGGCAATTGAGCGGGGTTACAGTCAAAGAATCGGTGCCCATTCTGGGGATTGATGATTTGTTGATCGAGTTAAGAGGGCATGAGTCTACCTGAATGAACCTTATATTGGTTACCATCGGTGAGGATTGGGAATACGGATATCCACCAAGGCGGCGTTTAGGGCAACTTGATGGGCACTTTGAGTTTGCGGTGATGCCCTTTGGATTAACGAATCGCGCCGGCGTGTTCATGGATCTCATGCGTAGGATGTTTCAACCTTATCTAGATCAGGTTATGCGTAGTCTTCGTGGATGACATCTTGATACACTCGGTCAGTGGGAGCATGAGTATCACTTGGGGATTATTTTACATTTGTCAAGACCATCGGTTATGCGCTAAGTTCGATGAGTGCGAGTTTTGGCTTCTCGGGGTGAGATTTTGGGACACGTGGTGTCGGCGCCGAGTGTCGGTCGACCTAGAAGGTTGAGGCGGTGATGAGTTGGGAGAGATCCGATGTCAATCTTCGAGATCACGTAGTTTCTTGGGATTAGGTACGGGTATTACGAGAGACACGAGAATGGTGAAGTTGTCCGGTCGGGACGAGGATCGTAGGACTTAAGCCTACGGGACATGGACTTCATGGTTGGGGCAGTCTTGACCATAGAGAGAGGTCGAGGATACTTGGAACCTTTCGGAATCACGGTGTTGTAGAAGGAGGATCGGCTTTCTCCTAGTTCGGGAAGGCGAGAAAACTTACGCTTCACTAGTTTCGGGACTAGGGCCGGGATTGAGCATGAGTGGCGGGTTTCCCCGAGGCAGGGGATCCCAAGACTTTGGGACAATGAGTCCAGTTAAGCGGTAGAGCAGGGTATCACAGTTCTTCCTCCACCTGTAGGGTTAGAAGGCCCCAGTTTAGTTCGGGGTGCTATGGCACTTCCCGACAACGGATGAGACGGAGGGCCCGGAGTGTGGGTCGTCGGGGGACATATCGGGGATTCTGTAGTAGGCGTAGTGGACCTTAGGGTGGTAGACGTATTGGTTGTTGATGTGAAGCTTGACATGGATGAGTTGTGACCGCGGGTTATCGATGGTAGAACTAGGCCGGGTTGTCATACCCGAAAAGACATTGGATTTGGGCTTAGAGGTTAAGGCCTTTAGAGAAGCCAGGAATAGATGTTCTTCCCTAGGATGTAGGGTGAGAGTTGACCTGATAGGTCGGGATAATGAGTGAGAGATCTCTCGGTCGCGCAATGACGGACCACAGGAGTGGGTGTCACACTATGAGCATTATTGCTTTGGTTGTGTGCCGCGATAACATCGCGTCGAGTCGGTGTGGGTGCCGCGTGCGGTCATTCCACCACTCTTGGTGAGTATGGGTTGGAATTTGTTTTAGGACTACGTCAATGAAAACTCATAGTTGAATATCGGGAAATGTAAGAGCTCGAAGTGTAAGCGAAGAGTTATGTCGAGATGGCTCCTGCAGACGGGTTATCCGCGCGAGAGGCGAGAGTTGAGTGATAAGAGTCGAGGGTGACTCGAGGTTTTGGATACCAGTTGGAAATTGCATTGGGTGTTGAGAGGCGCGAGGGCTCGGTAAATGGATGATATACATGGCATGGATTAGTGTGATCCATTGGATTCATCGTGATTGTGACCTTGGAGAGGTTAGCGGTTGCACACGAACGAGGGTTGTGTAGGGTTACGTGTATGGTTACATACGGGTGTTAGAGGGCATGTTGCGAACATGTGTCACGGATCGTGGGGTAGAGAGTTAATTTACCCTTAGTGGAATGCCTACAACAATAGTTATCGGCGAGTATACGAATGGCACCATATGGCAGGGCATTGTATGGGAGGCCATGTGTGGAATCACTTGGATTAGGATGGACCGAGGTGGAGAGGGTCATCACGGTCGGATTTGATTAGAGACACCTCCGTGAAGGTGAGTTTGATATGATAGCGTCTTCTCACGGCTCAGGGCCTGCAGAAGAGCTATATAGATGTACGACGTCGACCCTTAGAGTTCGAGGTTGGTGATCACGTCTTCCTCGAAGGTGATTCCTAAGAGAGGAGTGGTTAGGTTCGGCAAGCGCGGGGGCTATCGCGAGGAGTTCATTGGACCGGGATACTCGAGAGGGTAGGCACCTTTGTGTACCGGTTAGCGTTACCGCCCAGCATGTCAGGTGTCCACGAGGTATTTCACGTCTCCATGCTCCGGGAGTATACTCTAGATCCAGCTCATGTGGTGGATTGGGGATAGATTGAGGTTGACACTGATGGGACCTTTGAGGAGGGACCAGGGTGCATTGTTTGTAGCCGTGATCAGGTTTTGCGACGTGAACCGTGAGGGGTATTTAGTGAGAGTGCTATAGGCGACCTTTGTGGAGTGGAGGAGTCCCAGCGTGGGAGCGGGGACACGATGCGGGTTACCTATCCCCTTCTTGTTTAGGGATGAGGTCGTGGTTTAGTCATTTAAGATTTAAATGACTAGTTTATGCATGGTAGAGTGCATGTTGCATGCATGTGTTAATAATGACCATTTC